>BOPP01000131.1:1441638-1452575 GCA_017312745.1 Gryllus bimaculatus
GTTAATTATTTCGGAGTCGCCGGCGGGGGCGGCGGGGGCCAGGGAGGGGGACGGCAGGAATTCCCCGGCGCGTCGACGAATCCGATCGGCCTCGCCCGCCCTGATGTATCAGCAACGACGGGGTTAGCGGTGGGGGCGGCGGGATCCGATTCGCCGCCCCTTATTTATCAGGCGGCGAAGCAGCGCGCAGCGCAACCCGACGCGGCGACGGCGGAACGGAAGATGAGCAATGGAGAGGATGTGCTCTGGCGTGAGAGGAAGGAAGGAGGTGGAAGTGGGGAAGCGGAAACAAGAGAGAACCGGAGGTGATATATAGAGAAGGAAGTAGTGGTTACGGAGAGAGTGTTGGCGGTGGTTGTAGTGGTGATGTTAACGTTGCCGGGGAATATTGTCGACAGAGAGTTAGAAGCTGGATCTGTCGCCGCTGTTGCATGGGAAACGTTTCTTGAGGGGGGCATCTCTTATTGATTATGGCCTTATTAATCATGGTTTCCAATTAAGATTTGCAGATGGACGCCGAATCTTTCTCTAAAAAAAGGCAAGATAGTGTACCATTCCACGTCGTCTAAAAAGCTTCCACAAAACTTCGAGTGAACGGATGTTAATCCTGAGCATTGTAGACGAGAGAAGGAGGGTGATTGATTAGTAATTGCGAGCGCATCATCTGCTAAGGTCATTAGTGCCGTAAGTGTAGTGCATTTTTTATCGCAAGTGTTGGTGGTGATCGTTCCCAACTGAAAGGCGATATTCGGCGCCATCATACACGTTGGCTTGCCAGTTTTCTCCAACCAGGTTCCTTCTACCTGCGGGGCACCGACCCAACTATGACAAAATATACGTTCCAGACTGGTCTTCCTGAATGTGTAGTTGTGTAGTGCATCTAAGTGTGTGTGTAGGGAACGAGGAAAAAGTAACATCGAGCGCGGTCCATAAACTATTTGTTAGGGTACTGCTACGGCATTAGCTTGGTGCTGATCGGAGAAAACACGGAAAACTACCGATCAGAGCAGCTGGCAGCAAAAATTCTCTTCCAGTAAGCGGCGGAATTTGATCTAGCTGTGAAGCTAGTGTCGTAAATTCTATCAACGTAGCGACTTGTACCCTGAGGCCTCCCGGTCAGATGCACTACAGTGACATTAACATATGCCCTGAATCACTTAAGGCTGGTGAAGAAGGGAGGGAGAGACGGAGCTAACTAGAATATGGTATAAACCGAGGGAGAAAGAGAAATAAACAAGACAATAGGAAAGAAAAAGGAAGGAATATGGAAAGAGTAAAGATAATAGGAATGAGAGGGAGAGGGGAAAGATACAAGGAAAGGGAGAAAAACGAAAGGGGAAACAAGTACAACCAAGCAGAGGGACCCGACACAGCGACCCGACACAGCGACCCGACACAGCGACCCGACACAGCGACCCGACACAGCGACCCGACACAGCGATCCGACACAGCGACCCGACACAGCGACCAGACGCAGCCACTACACGCAGTGTTCAGGCAGCACGCAGTGTTTAAGACACAGCAACCAGACACAATAATAAATGGAGCGACAGAGACAGTGACAGTTATTGAGGACATTTTTGAGATACTAGCAAAATACAATGCTTGGGTGAACGGGATTAAAAATTGTGGTGTAAGCGGTGTAACACCTTATGGTGTTAATGTGCTGATGTTTTCGTGTTTCCATGTAGGCGTAATGAAATCGTTGCTTTGGGGGGATATGGCATTGGGTGTTACGTTCTCTTCCAGTAAAGAATAAAATTCTTCGATCGATTTTTGCGACTCGCATAGAAAATCAGTCGCGAGAAATTTGGGGTTACCTAATATGAGTCCTCTGGCATTTTCAATTTTTTTGAAAATGGCTGTACATTATATCTTGAAATTTTTGCTCAAATAGATTAAAGCGCTTTTTTAGGTTTATATATTTCCATTACAAAAGTTTAATGTACGAAAAACAGTCAACGGCTTGTATTGGAATTACAGGAATAAAGAAGGGAAAATAGAAATTGCAATGAGAGTACTGTAATTTTATATGAAGAAGTTAAAAGAATTGGACTGAGCACGTACGCAATTTGGAAAAAATGTTTGATAAATCACAATTCAATACCAATATTTACTTCATAAAAATAATGAGGACGGGTAAACAGAATAAAACCCTTGATCCCAAAAGATAAACCCTTTTAAGCAGCTAACGAGGGCATGACATTGATTCCGACTTTGCAATGAACATTTGCAAACCACTGCTATTCCTGTTCCATACAACTGTCGCTGCTGAGGACAAGGGCGTTCTCAGTACAAATAGCTGCAGGCGGCGCGCGCAGCTGGTCGCAGACATCGGCGAGGGCGGCTGCAGCGAGGACACTGCGCGGATTCCAGAGGCAGCAGCCTCGGATTCTTGGCACTGTTTCAAAGACTACTCAGCAAAGCGAATCCAACGCTCTATTAAGCGTCTCCGATAATTTGATTATTTTCCTTTTACACCTTGTGCTCTATCCCTTTTTGGGTTAGACTGTTCTTCAATTGCAGATTTTTTTTCTTTTCTTCGATTATTCCACAGCTCTGTTTAGCCGTTGGAATGACATCCGCGTACTACCAGTACTGACGAAGATTTTCTAATACCAAGGCCGTATCTTGTTTCAACATCCGTGATAAAGCTTTTACACCGCTATACAAGTAAGAGTATTGGAGATGTACAGTAGCTGATCGCTACTTTTTTGTCATAACCTCTGCAAATGTCGGAACAAGCCTCAAAAGAAAGTGTTATAGGCTATTTAATAAATGTTACATATTTCACCATGCGCGACTTGTTATGACACAGCAAATACCATTTTACAATTAAAATGTCAATTATTTTTAAGATGCGACGCCAGTTGCTTGCACAAGGTTGCGCAACACCTGCACATATGTCGCTCGCCGGAGATTCCCGGAACAGAGCACGTCTGTTCTCCGGCGTGCAACTGCCATTCTCAGAACTGCTGCGAAATGCAATTAGTTTAATATACACTATGTGATCAAAAGTATCCCGAAACATGGCTGAAAATGGCTTACCACTTCGTGATACCCTCCATCGGAAATACTGGAATTCAATATGATATTGGCCCACCCTTAGCTTTGATGACAGCTTCCACTCTCCCAGGAATACTTTCAATCAGTTGATGGAAGGTTTCTTGGGAATGTCAGCCCATTCACTGAGTTCTGCCCTGAGGAGAGTTATCGGTGTAGGTTGGTGAGAACTTGCACAAAGTCGGCGTTCCAAAACAACCCAATGGTATTCGATAGGATACAAGTGAGGATTCGGAACAGCTCAATCAAATACAGGGATGTTATTGTCGTGTAACTACTCCGCCACAGACCATGTTGTCTCATGCGTAGCTCGATTGCGTTGAAAGATGCAATCGCCATCCCCGAATTGCTCTTCAACAGTGGGAAGCAAAAAGATTTAGACATCAACGTAGGCTGTGTCGTGATAGTGCCACTCAAAACAACAAGCAATTCAAACCCTCTCCATGAAAAACACGGCCTCACCATAACACCATTTGAACGTGTCCGGATACTTTTGATCACATAGTGTATATTAGCTTTTGCAAACTTTACCAACATTGTTATGCTTGATCATTCGACTTATAGGCCGACTTAGTGGCGAGACATTTTTATTTCTTCCTCGAATTAAAGAATTGGCAAAGAAGTTAAAGCTTCCCGACCAATAAGAAGCTTCAAAGCAACGTTCACGTCCTTCTGACATCAGTAGCAGCAATGTTCGACAAAAAAGGAATCAAAAAGTGTTGGAAAAAAGGAATCATAAACTGTTCACAAATTCGACGAATGTCTAAATGTTTATGTAGAAAACCATGTTTGCCATGAGTAAGCACGTTTGTACATGACATTTGATAACAAATTCATTTCTTCTTCACTCTTGTCGTTTTGTTATAGATCATCAATAGCTTAAAATAACAAACACGCTCAATAAGTGATGAATTACATGCCAATAGGCAAACCATCATTGACTCAACTCTAAATAATAGTGATGAATAGGCTGGGGATGTACATTGCATGTGCTATGGTTATTTGTATAAGATTTGACCGTTCTCTGGTACCCACCAACATAGCCAAGGAAGTATTTTGAAATTGAAAAAAGACTCATCGCGATCTTCACATTCAGTCCCTGATATCATTCATAAACCAATTAAACCGTAACTTCTTCCTACGCCTCCCTTTGGCCTCATGTGACCACCATTCAACCAGGAAAACCTTCACTGTAGAAGAATTAAAAAACTATACTCCTATAAGCCCATACAATTATAATTCCCCTTCCCTTTAATCCATTCTACCATTGCCAACAAAGGATAAAACTGACAACAATACAAAAATACAGGATATCAATTAGGTTCTCCTTTGATGAAAATAATGTGACAAAAGATGTACGCATTGTGCTTTGTTCTGCTACCATCATATATAAAGACTTTATTGAGACTATCACTGAGCTGTGAATAAAAGTTATTTTAAAAAAGTCTAGTAAAATTCTAGTGGCATTCCGGCAACTGTTGCCAAGCTGGCAGTGTAAGAGTAGCTCGATTAGCGGTCAGGTCCGGCATTAGCCTCAAAGTGAACGGAAACGTTCACGGACACGTTCGATTGACGAAGCCGAACTCAAAACTTATCATCAGACGCTGTTAAAAATTCGCTCTGATCGGGGCTTCACCGGAAAAGTGGTCAGGGCATTAATTGATGTCACGTCAGTGGCTTTTCGACTCCTAGGTTCGAGTCCCGACTGTGGCTTTTCGCCTCTAGCTACAATGCGAGATCGAATTCAGCATCAGTCCGAAGGGGAATTCTAGTGACCACAATAGCAGGTAAATGCCACAGTAGTACCATAACAAAGGGGTCACGGGCCGTGTGCGATCTTTCCTTCTTCGTCGTTATCTTATGACCTTTTAATTACACACTTAAACTAAAATGCCTAAAATCAGGTACAACTGTGTAATGTCGTGTAAGGCCTCCGCGAACACACAGAAAACACGCCAAAACACGACGTGACATGGACTCGAGTAATGCCTGCAATTGTGCTGGAGGTAATTGACACCGCGAATCCTGTAGAGCAGTCCGTAATCTCGTAAGAGGTCGAAAGGGGGGTGGAGATATCTTTACAGCACGTTGCAAGGCATCCCAGATACGCTTAATAATGTTCATGTCTGCGGATTGTGGAGGCCAGTATAAGTGTCTAATTTAGAAGTGTTCCTGGAGCCACTCTTTAGCTTCTTTCCCGTGTGGGCTGTCGCATTGTCCTTCTGGAATTGCCCTTGTCAGTCAGAATGCACAATGGACATGAACAAATGCAGGTGACCAGACAGGATGCTTATCACCAGTCAGATTCGTATGTAGACGCAACAGAGGTCCCATATCACTTCAATTGCTCACGCCCCAGACCATCACAGATCCGCCATCAGCTAAAACAGTCCCCTATTGACATGCAGAGACCATGACTTCATGAGGTTGTCGTAATACTCGTACACATCTATCCTCTCAAAACAATGAGAAACGAGACTTTTCAGACCAGGCAACGTGTTTCCAGTCATAAATAGTCCAATGGTCTTGAAAGGCTCAGGAACAGCGTAAAGTTTTGTGTCGTGCAGTCTTGAAGGGTACCAGAGTGGGCCTGCAGCTCCGAAACCCCATATTTATTAAGGCTCGTTGAATGGTTCGCACGCTAACACTGGTTGATAGCCAAGGATAGAAATCTGCTGCAATTTGCGGAAGGGTTGCACTTCTGTCACGTATAATGATTCTCTTCAGTTGTCGTTGGTCCCGATATTGCACGATCTTTTTGCGGCGCAGTGATGCCAGAAGTTTTATGTTCTACCAGATTCCCTATATTTACGATACACATGTGAAATGGTCGTAAGGAGAAATCCAAATTTCATCGCAACCTCGGAGATGGTATGCCCATCTCTCTTGCGCCGACTGTAACACTACGTTCAAACTGACTGAGAATTATCATAAATGATTCATTTATATAAGTAAATTTATTGCTATTTTAATTTATAAGGCGAAATAAAAAAATATTGCGTCTTCTTAATTAAGACTTGGTGGACTATCATCATGACTTAATTTAGTTGATATTAATAAAACACATTTTTAAAATATGAAAATTACAATTAATGTGAAAAAATAAGCCAAAATGACCGAGTAAAATAATTATCTTTAAATAACCTCATTCTGGTTTGAAATGTTTGTTTCGATGCTATTCAGCAGCGTAAGACAGTAGGTTTTGTGTGTATTGTATCTACATGGCTTATTTAAATCTCGGGTAATTGTTTAATCTTAAATATTTATTTTTTTAAATATTTCATAAAAACATAATTTACTTCGCAATACTCTTCATACCTTAATCACTTTTGTTACCACGTTTTCCTCGCAGCCATCAGATCCACCTCATCCATTCTTTTTCCTCTCTTCACTGTCACGTTCCCGCGCACTGTCCCAGCAACTAGTCTCCAACAGTGCGCATCACTGCTCTTGGCAGATCCGCGACACTCTCATCCTCCTCCCCCCCGCCCCCCGCTCGCTTCAGTTGCTCGAGACGACGCATCCACCGCGGCAACGCTCCGCCTTGCTCACTGCGGGTCCGTTTCCACCCTTCCACCTTCAGTCCCCGCCCGCTATCCGTCGTCATCCGCTGTCATCTACTTGTACTCCCCCTCCTCCTCATACTCTTTATCTTCATCGTCCTTATCGTCGTCTCCTCCTCCACTCGCACCTTTTCCTCCACTGACACTGTCTTCCATGTCTCTTCATCTCTCGCTTCCTCTCCCAACGCTGCAATTCATACTATCTCCCCCAACTACCACAGGCCATCCACTGGTCCCGCCGACCTCTGTCGCCTATACCATCCATTCCGTCAGCCCTAGTACCCTCTCCATCACACTTGCCGCTTCTGGTACTCCTACCATCACCTCTACTGCCCACTGCCACCGTCACCCATGTCCCGTCTGCGCTTCCTCCACCGCCTCTCCTCTGCCATTCGTACTGTCTCCCCTAACGGGCATCGCCGGCAACGAACTGCGCACTTTTCTTCCGTTACATGCACCATCTTGAGGCATTGGCCACAACTTGCTGTCTGTCCGTGTCTTCTCTTTCTCCGCCTCCGTTACCGCGTTCACCTCCCACTCCGCTTTCGTCTTCACATTCTGCTTCCTCTCTCTGTCACTGCTCACACCACTATCCTCTCCTCCATCTGCACCATATTTTCCACTATCATCGCCAGCATTCCTCCCACAGCTTTCTCCATCGCCTTCGTCACAATCGCCGCCCCTTCTGCCCGTGGCGCTCCCGCCGCCGCCAGCGAGGTCTGAAAAATTAGCAGCGGACTCGGGCCGTCGTTGGCCGGCGGGGGCGGGGTGGAGGCGGGGTGGGGCGGGGGCGGCGCGTTACGCGGCGGCTGCCCTCGTGATGGATGGCGGCCCGACGCCGTTGCCGCTTGTCCGCGTGCCGAGCTGACAGCCGCGCAACCGCTGCCATCCCCACTTCCACCCCGCTGCCATCGCCCGAGCCGTAGGCACCCACGCCCACGCCTCGAAGACGCCTCCGCCACCGCCTGCTCACCGCCACACTCCCCCGCACCGTCACACGTTGCGTCACCGCCGCCTCCTCGACGGCCGTAAGAGCCGCCTCGGACTCTCACAACCCCCTCTATCACCCTCACTCTTGCCTCCCTAGCCACCCCCGTCACCACCGCCAGCGGCAGCATCGCCGGTCCGCGGGTGGCGGAGCGCGAGCACATCAACTTTATGGGCACGTCTACATCAGCGGGCCGGGCCGGGCCGGGCGAGGCAGGGCCGGGCCAGGGCGCCACTGGGGGTGACCCGACGGGGGCGGCGGGCCGTGAAGGAAGGTGCAGCTCGCGGCCTGCCTCAAGGCGCTAGCAGTGGCGCGTACGTTCCGACATTCACACCAAAACGGTTCCTATATTCAGTTAACTTTTGATTAGGATTTTAATAGGGTATATCCTACTGTAATAATGAAGTAACCTGCGTATGACCCTGTGCTTTTGTGTTGTTATGCCTCCTTCTCCGACTCTTTCTCGCTTGTTCTCTGCCCGTGTCACTGTAACCCATGGCCCTGTATCCCGTATCGACACCGGATCTCTTCACCCGACATAATAAAATCACCGCCGCTACCTCTCCCCAATTCTCTCGCTACGATTGGCTGAATGTGTGATGACGCAATCATTCGTGACATAAAATCTAATACGTCATTATTTGCGCCGTAAAATGCTCGATTATGAAGGATTTCTTGCAACAGAAAAGGTTCTTTTATAATGCTGGAATCCAAAAAACCTCATTAATTTTCAAATCGTAAAGCACCTGCCGTGGAGCCTTCAGTTTGTCAGTACCCATTCATTTATCCCATTACTCCTGCTACCAGCGTTGTATAAAATTGAATTCCCACCCTTCAAAAACCACACAACCTGTTTCTTTGCCTAGCAACTGTAAGACAGTTGTCAATCCAGTCTGCTTAAGCATTTGTGATTTTTAATAATCCAACATCATTTTTTATTGTTTTTATGTTAACCTCTGTTAACTTGTTTCACGTATCCTGCATTTTTCATTTTTTTCATCTGGTTCATGTTTGCGTTTGAAGCATACTAATGTTATTAAAGCATTAGATACCTAGGCAACACCTGTCTCATCAATTTTTTCATTAATCAGTATTGAACTTTATTATATACATCAAAATTTTGCAACATGATTATTTTTGGGGGATTTGAAGTAACGTTTGTACATTGTTGGTCTATCTTATTGCCCTTATAAGTGGGCGGGAGACCAAAAAGAAAGAAGTGCTCATTGGAAGATGTTCATTTCTGATTGCTTCACATTTCATTACTTAAATTCGCCATTTCGTCTTTGTCACCTTGGAGTGGGGTAGTAGCTGCTGGGTATTTTTGTGTCTGGTACATCCCTTGTCATCTTGCCTTCCGAAGGTTTTGATGTCTTCATTCTTCCACAGCTTTTGACAATACATCGTGGAGTTAATTCTCAGAACATGTTGTGCCCGACTGTATTCTCGTAACTTCATTTTGCTTCATTTAAGCGTATGATATTTAGAGTAGTTATTTCCTTTTTTGCGCATTTGTCAGTCTATCCTCTTTAGTTACAAGCAAGAACGATCACGGAAATATCTCTGGAGTGTGTTCTGTAGGAAAATATATTTGTATCTGTCTAGTTTTCTCTTCCACACAGCTCACATCGAATACAGACTACCTTGTAACATTTTAGTTCGGCATTGGTCATAGACCTTCTTCTAATGGTTAGCTCAATTATGACTGTAATTGAATACGTATGCAATTGAATATGAATGTAATTAAATATGTGCATGAAACAGCTACAGATAATAAATTTTCCAACGCCTTTTTCATTAATAGAAGCACCGTTCACTGCGTTTCACCTACAATCCTCTGGAAGCTGGTTCTCGTCCACGGTGCTGTCACAACGGTACCTCCTCAAGCAGCGTTTATTCCAACCCGGGGTGGGCAAATGTACGTCACACCTTTAGCCCCCGCGTCGCACCTCCCTGACCCACTTCGCAGTGTCCTGCCCGGATAGCCCCAACCTTGCGCCACTCCCTTACTCCCCTCGCCAATCAGCACCTCGTCTCTTCACGCTAAGCCAGCTACTCTCGATCCGGTCCGGTCTGTGTCTCCTCGCCCCGTTCTGATCCAGGTCACACAGCCCAGATCCGCCCCGCCCAACCATTCCCGGTCTCACTTCGATCTGTCGTTCTGACCTTTGGCCTTCCTTCAGTATTCTTTTCCTGTCTCACTCCAGACGAGCATAATATGTTCTGCCTGGCCTCTCACCATCTCGTCGGCAAAAGCTAATCGACTTCCTTCCGTACCAATTCGTCCCATCGCTTCACCGCTTCTCTCCTTTTCGTTATGGTTTTTTCGGTTGCTCCCCGCCACCTGATCCCCGCCACCCTGCTCCCCATCACCCCGCTCCAAGCCACGGCAGCTACCCTTCACTTGTCACACAGCTTCCTCTCGTTTCGTACTGTTTCCTTCGGTTCATTACTTATCTTCACCATTACATTTTACTCCCCGTCATCCATCTCCCCACCATCCAGATCCCCGCCACCCAGCTCTCCGACACCCAACTCTCCTCTACCTCATCTCTCCGTCACTTCATCTTTCCGCCACATCATCTCCCCGCCACTCTCCGCCACCTCATCTCTCCACCACCTCATCTCCCCGCCACCTCATCTCCTCGTCTCCCCACCAATAAGCCCCCTCAGCATTCTCACCCCTGCCGCCCAGCGCCACGCCTTTCCTCTCTTCACCAGCCGACGCTCGCCACAGCCAATCAGCAAGTTTCTCCCATCGCCTCTTATTCTCGCCTCCTTTCCAAACATTCCCGTCACTGTCTTCTGTGCGACTGTCCCAACAACTGCGCTTTCCCCTTCCCGCCACTCTACGCCCTTTCTTTCCCAGCCTTGTTTTCATTCTCCTCCTCTCCGCCCTTCGCCCGGCAGACTCCGATCGAGCCCTCCCGGGTCTCGCCCCCCCCCTCGGGGCCCGGGGCGCGGACCGCGGCCGCGTCCATCCGATTCAATTTGCATGCGTTACAACGGGCGGCGCCGCGCAAAGAGAGCCCCACTCGGGCCGTCCCCTTAGATTTGTGTCTTATCTGTGCAGCGGAACGACGTCCCCGCCGCAGGCCTAAAGGAGATTCCGCGCAACACATTCCTTTTCCCGGGGAAGACGCATGTAATACTTTCGCTCCGATTTTGCCCCTCGGATCCAGGAATGCTCGGGGCCGCGACTTCTGCCGCTCCCGATATTATTACGTATTTAGCCGCGCGCCGAACGGGCCAATCTCGCGCGCTTTGAATGAAGCGGCGCCGATCCCCTCGGCGAGGCCTCTTCGCCTCCGCGGGACGGAGTG
>BOPP01000131.1:1452592-1475465 GCA_017312745.1 Gryllus bimaculatus
GGTGCTAGTCTCAGCCTCGCTTTGACTGCGGCGCGGGAGGAAATTACGGGGACGTCGCCAGGGCTGAAAGCGACGAGGACGGGCGCGGGGAGATGCGATGGTGGGGATAGGAGGGGGGGCAAGTGGGGGCGGAGGAGAGGTCGCTCCTCAACTCAGATCTCCAGCACCGCGGCCTTCCTGGAATTCGTAGCTTCGTCTTCTCGGAACACGCGACATCTCTGTACTCTCCTCTGGATTTGGAATAAAGCGGCTCTAGGGGTATAACGAAATTAAAATTAAGCTTTAGGTCTTCGAGGACAAGAATAAGACTCCTACTGACATTACCATAATTATAGAAACTTGTTAATAATGAATTAAGGTGAAAATATATTAATACAAGAAATATAATATTATTTAAAACCAGCAACACATAACTAATGAAATATTGTAAATTCTAATAATAAGAATGGAAATAAACACTATAATAGTTTTTATATAATTAACATCTCTCTGTAATTTGTGCTAGAATAGGTTACAATATGATTATTTTTATATACAATCAAAGAATTGTTCAGTTTGAGATACACACATTTTTTTGATAGTTATTTAACCGTTCTTTCTTACGTTTACATAGGGTAATGGATACAATGCGATATTGTGATATGACATTATAGATTAACAATATTTAATTCACGATTAAACTAGTTTACTTAACTTTCATAAAAAAGTATCTAGAGGCGACCACTACCAATAGATATTTAAACGCTTAACCTCACTATGCAGCAGGTGTGCAGCTTACTCATGTGTTTTCGGGCCCCCGAACGAGTACTCAGTTTTGAAATCAAAGATTATAATAAACTAGTAGAGTTTCAGAATAACAAACTTTCTCGCACTAATTACTTTTCTAATCTAGTCTAGGCTATCTTTTCGGTATTGCTCCACCCCCTCCACAGCTGCTATCGACGCCTAAAAACTTGTTTTTAGCAGTTTTGAATTATTTAGGTTCCCTAATAGTGGAGTTGAAATATGGCTTTAAGAATAGGATGGAACCCTTCACTTTGACAAGTGATCTACATTTTATATAAAATTCTCAACAATATTTGTGGTTTCTTATTTCAGCACTTCGTGAATTTTAATATTGAAACAAATTCAACACATTTAAACGAAATAGACATGTACCTGAAAATCAATTACGATATTTACAAATACTACTGTAAGGACGAAGAACACGTTATTTTGACGCGTATTAGTAGGTTTTGTGTCTAGCATCTTCGACATCCTCTCAGTGAAAAGTAGATAAATCCGTGACTTTTAGGACCTTGTGTCAAACTGTAGCAGCTTCAAAACCTTCCAGTGGCTGTATAATTTCATAATGAAACGAAATATTTCGTTTACATACTTGATAAAATGGTGCACTTCTACACTGATAAATTCGGGAGTAAATGGTGGTCAAGGCACGTATTTTCAACGTTCTGGATATGGCGGCCATCAATACAAGTACAGAGGGTAAGGAGAGAGAAAATATCTCGCCGAGATTATATCTTCAAATCATCAGAAGAACTAGCATCTGCCTGTGCAACAAAAGGAAACCAAAATCTTCTCCGAATCATCAGTACTATTAGTTACGAGGAAATAAAGACCAGAAGAAGTCCAGAAACATCTGTGTGCGCAATTATGTATGTGGAACGCGTGCTGGAAAAATATGTTAAACTCGTGCACACTGCTTTGAAGCTCCTGGAAGAGTTTAATTAATTAAACTTTACTGACTATCAAGAACTTCACAAGATATAAACGAATAACTTGTTAGGCATATTAAATATTAATGTTATCTATTGTGAAAGGCATTCATTGTCAGCCCAATGAAAAAATTCTTTAACAATACAGATATTTCAGATAAAATCCAAGCCACTGTACTGACGTTTCACTAAAAAACCGTAACCGACAAAATGACGTGTTCGGCCTCCTAGGTAAAAAGGAAATTCCCGTGTTCTTAGTGTTAAAGAAGTGTAAAACATGGTCATGTATACTAATTTTCATTGAAAAATTGGAGATGTTATTAAGAAAATATGTTGTGAGTGTTTCAATAAACGCACAGTTTCGTGAGCATTCGAACACAAAACGTTTGAATTTTTGAAACACTGTGTAAGAAATCATTTGCAGCATTAGTATTCACAAATGTCGTAATATATTAAAAATTCCAGAAACGAATGTACTAATGACGTGCGCGATATAAGGAAAAACATTTGTTTTTCGTCTTTGTAAAAAAAGATAAAATTATAGATCAAAATTCAGTGGTGATCTTGTTATTCAGTGCCTGGAATTTGCCCACGTCTCCTCGTCAGCTGCAGAAGTCTTAAGCATTTTTTAAACAGTACTAATATGCCTTAATTTTGACGTTGGTATGTGAAGTTACAGCACAAAAATCCATGAACACTGATTTTACGACCGAATAGTCGATATTATATTGCTGAGGAGATTACAATAATTTAAAATACGAAATACCTGACAACCAAAAAAAATCAAAACATAAAAGAGAAACGTTTCCTCTATGGAGGTTGCCAAAGACATAAGAAAGTGAATCACAAGGTACATCCGGCGAGGCAACTGGATATAAAAGTGAGCAATCAACAAAGGAAGCAAAGAATGACAGCGCACCGACGAGAAGACACGAAAAATACGGACGCGACTGGCGGCACGGGCCGTGAGCGAGGACGGGGCTGAGGATGGGGCAAGGAGCGTCGATGAAGTGTGCCTGATGAAACGCGAACGCTCCCCAGGCAACGTCGCTTGCGGGATGAAGCGCAGAGCCTCCAGAGCAGTAAGAGGGGAGAGCGCCGACGAAACAAGCAGTGCAGCCGAGCAAATTGGCAAGAAGGGGGAAAACAGAAGAGTCTACACGCTGAAAAATGTATTTTGCTCCTGCGACAAACGTCAACAAGCAAGAACTTGACGAAAATTGAAGTTTAATTGAAGGTGCCTATTTGTTTGTAATTTGAATTTGCCTCTGAATTCTCTGTATGATGATTTCCAATTTAAAGGCATAACCTAATCATATTTTACCCTAGAATGGTCTATTTTCGATGAAGGTTCAAAATTCTTCGAATTTTTCTTTGACGATGGTGTGGATGTTCATAGAGCTGGCTGTATTCCTCCGTGGTCTGGTAAGGGAAACGTGCTCAATACGAGAGTGAGGACGAAGGGATCCTCCGGAGAGTGGTGGCGGTGAATACTATAAGAACTAATGATGACGGTGGAAATGGGAAGGGTAGTGTCGGTGAAGTCAGTGAGAACGACTGAATGAGGTGAGAACGAATGAACAGGGGAGATAATATCAACCAGGATGACTGACGGTGTGGATTGTTAAACCATCTGAGGAATGGCAAGATGGTGTGGATTGTTGGAGCTACTAGGAACTATAGATTGGATAACTGACAGGGCTGAGAGGAGCAAGTATGCGGGGACGGCAAAGATGGTGAGGACGGGCATGATTGTGGGGACGGGCGAGACTGTAGGGATGGACAAGACTCTGGGGGGCGAACAAAACCGTGGGAGTGGACAAGAACGGGCAAGTCTATGGAGACGAACAAAACTGTGGGAACCGACAAGACTGTGCAGATGGGCAAGAAAGGGAGGACGGACAAGTCTGTGGAGATGGACAAGACTATGCGGACGGGATGGGATTGAGAGGAATTGGTGGGCATGGGAAGAAGACACGTGGATTGTGAGGACGGCGGGTGCGGGGGCGGCGGGTGGCGCGTGAGTGATTGATATCGCTCCGCGGCGGAAAGCTCCATTACGCGCACAAAGCCCGCGGCGCGCGCCAATTACTGCGCCGCTGCAACGTCATAATTAAAATGGCGCTCGCCCGGAGCATTTTTATTGGGCCGACACTTCATTACCGGCTCCCATCACGTTGGGCGCGGGTTCGTTCACGGCTTATCATGAGGACACACGCCCCTCGCAGCCCAACGCGGCGGGAGCGAGTCACAGTGCTCCAGGCTGGAAATTGCGAAGCGGCGCTCCATTATTATAATCTAAAAACCTTCCTCTTATTAGGCATTATTGTGTAGTTATAGGAATTACTGCTGATAATATTGATGGCAACATTTCTACTACGTTCCGACTAATACAATGAAACTATTTTCTTCAGTTTTGTTAATAATTGATAATTAATCTGAATTTAAGCAGTTAGCATTCATTGCAGAAGTATATTATGAGCACATTCGACTCCATGTGTATTGATAAAAATATTCTGCAAAGGAACATCAACCAAGATACATACACCAATAACTCAGACTCAAGTATAATTTCTAATTATAAGTATTACATTCTAATGAAATTTATTTCTCTCTGAATCCTGATTTGAAAAAAAAACATGAAATTACTGTAAGATTCAAACAGTGCTGATAATTAGGATATTTTCTGTAAACTATCAAAACTGGACGAATAACACAATTTAGTTCGTGGTGGCGAACAGTTGTTTTCCGAGGGTCATCAAAGATGTGCCGTAAGGGATTACAAGACTATCATTCGACTCTATGGATGGATGTGGCGACAACATGAGTAAGAAGAGAATGCGATAGTTGAATCGCGTCGATTTGTTCGTTTCTTCAATGCACCTTCGTAAAATGGGACTGAGAATAGCAGATAAATGATTTGTGAGAGCAGTCATACTCTGGAATTCTCGTTCTGAAGTAGCAGGATTAGTTGTAACATCTGTATTTAGAAAAAATCATATACGCTCAAGATGAGAACATATCCGACTCTGAACGTCTCGGAGACGAATATTAGATTATATATTAAAATATTAGATGCGGATATTACTGCAATAACTTATTTTCTATTGCAAACGTAACGTGAAATGTATAAATTACAAAAAATCAATTGTATTAAGCCTGTTTAAATCTCTCAGCACCACCATTTGCCCTAGATTCTGTAAATTAGACTAGGAAGTTTTAGACAACGGAATGAGGAGAGAAGAAGGAAGTATGAGTACCAAAAGAGATGATAATGTGCAGTTTGCGAAAGAGCGGAGGAGACAGGGGAAATGTCATAGTATGATGTATGGGATGGCATTCATAAGCCGAATTTTGTACTGTGTATGTATTAAGGTACACTGATATGAATTGTATAATATAATGTATTTCACATAATACTTTATATTGAAAAAGCATGCATGAAATAAAGGGGAGGGAGAGAGTGAAGAATGGAAGGAAAAGAAAGAGAAGTGGAGAGCAAAGAGGGAATTTAAGAAAAAGATGAACAATTATAGTTTTTAGTAGGATGAGGATAAAGAGTAATAGTTGAACTACAAAATCGACATTGTAACTCAAGAACTGCGTAAGGATCTACAAATAAATGTAATTAAAATTAGATTGCATAAAATGATTGGCCGCTGGGCAACGCGGCGGGGACAGCGCGCAAGGGCGAGTGAATGAGGCGGCGGCGGCGGCAGCAGCGCGGGCGGACTGATGCGCTCATTGAAAGGTGAGTTACGGCAGGTGGCGGCCGACTAACAGTCCGCGTATTAACGCGCTCCGCGGGGCGCTGAGCCCTTGTAATGACGACAGCGCGCGCTCGCCCGACGGCCTGCAGTCGCCCCATCCCGCCTCCACCCCACCGCGTCACGGCCCTTCCCCACCGACCACGCGCCCTGCCCGCCCGTCCTGTCCGCCCCTCCCCGCTCCTCTCGCTCTGCTCCGCCCCTCCTCGCTGCGCTCCACCCTACCGCACCTCGCTCAAATCCCTTCTCGTCCAATCTGCTCTACCCTGCCCCTCACCGCCCTGCTCACCCCACCACATCCACCCGCCGCGCTCACCCTCCACTCCATGCGTCACCATGCCCCTCTCGCCTCACCATTCCACGGTACCGCCCCGGCCTAACCCCGCTCCGCCTCGCTTCCACTCCGTGCCGCGTTCTAAACGTATTGCCGAACGCCTCCCCGTCCCGGACCGTCCCGTCCCGTCCCGTTGCCTCCCCTCCCGGTCAACCCAGTTTCGCTCTGATCCGACTTTCCACACGTCGCGTGCCCCTCCCCACCTCAAAGCGCCGGCCCCCATACAACTCGTACCAACTCGGTGCTCGCGAACGCCAGGCTCCGGCTCCGTCAATCCCTTCTGCCTCACCTCTCTACGAATCTGCGCTTTAGAGCCGCCGCTCCCTTTCCACTTTCTCGTGCCGCAGCATGCCTCGCCCCTAACTCGTTTCTCGTGTTCACTAGTGCATTCGCCTCCTCACCTGCTTCTCACCCCGCCTCTGCTTTTCTGGATTATTCACCACTCTCCTCTCTTCGCCCTGCGTACCTCTCTATTACCTCTCACATGCTCTCCCCCTCTCAATCACACTACACGTTCCCTTATGTCCACGCTCGTGTTCTACCTACCTATGCCACCTGGACCACATCTTTCCTTCTCTTTCCGATCTTTCCACCAGTCAGTCCGCACGCTCAACCGCGCTGCTCGCCCCGCCGCGGCCAGCTCCCGCGAGCTCCCCTCCCTATTCGCGCACATATTCGCCCGCTGCGAGATGAAGCATGAGGGATGAGGGCGCAGCGCGCGGAGCCGACAAGCCGGTTGCGGGGGCGGGTGGGCGGAAGCGGGCGGGGGGGGGGGGGGCGGGGCGGGGCGGGCGGTGCGGAGCGAGGCGGGGCGGCGGGGCCCCGGCTGAATGCGCGCGCGGTGTCACGAGCGGTCGGGAGGCAGCCGCGCCGTGTGGCGCGCTGCGCCGCTCAGGGATGAGGGATGAGGGATGAGGGCTGCGGGGATGATGAATGGGTGGCGCGGCGCGGCGGCTGAAGGGGGAGGGCCGAGGAGGGAATGTGTATTAATTTGTATTTTATGCAGACTTAAAGCAATTATGCGCCGTATAATTGCACTCGTGAATGATGAGCGAGAAGGAGGAGGAGGAGGAGGAGGTTGGTAAGCGAAGTGACGAGTAAAGGCACACCTGACGTGGAAACGTTCGGGGGAACCGTTGGGGAATCCATGTGCAGGTAGCTCTTGCTGTAATGAATGAATGAATGTTGATTAAGATTACGTTTAGCTCTCGCTCTGAGAAAATCTCCACTCACAAAATATGTAGCACAACAATTGACAAGTAAAATCCCTAATAGCAGATCCATTTTTTTAACTTCAAGGTGGAGACTATAATGTAGATATAGACTTTTTACACAAAAAAATTGAAAATCTCAATTACATTTTATATGAAGACATTTGAATATGGCACACCTGTACACCATCATTTAGAATAAATGTTACTCATGTCTAGAGCATGTACTGCAGTCCAAGATTACCTTATTTTGACCATAAACATGTGTTGGGAAATCTCGTATAACGAAGGCGCACATGTGACATTTGCACCTAATTGATAGGTAACACATCTCTCATTGGTGTTCGTCAGGTATCCAAAAGCTCTTTGTTTCAGAACGTGACATTGTCAAAAATCAGTGCCCGATACGATGCCTACCAATTAGAGGCAAATGTCATACGTGTAACTTCGTTATATGTTTATTGTCAAATATGATTATTTTCGATCCTGTACATTTCGATTGCAACACTTTTACAAGACACCTAAACATGAAGATACTAGCATAAAATAGTCATTAAATTACTTTTTTAAATTTTATTTTCATTTCTGTTGTAATTTTATGTGAAAACATTTTATGCCTGTCTCTGCCCATTTCCTAAGACAATAATTTTTTGTTCTTTTGCCTATTTTCTTATAAGATTTTTGTAAGAAATTATTCTTATAAGACAACATCTAGTTCACATAAAGTTCAGTGTAATGAAGATTTTACAATAAAAATCTTAGAAGAAAAGAACCAAAAGAACAAAAATTTAATTATCTTTATATTGTCTCTGGCTATATTTTATAGTTCATATTAAATGACTTGTGTTCGTCAAGAAGTGAAGTATTAAAATAACTAATTATCAAAAAATCACTTCAAACAAGTGGAGGGCGCAAAATATCGGGTCTCCACTTGATAATGAGTTCAGAATAATCTCGAAAGATGGGTATTGGTTATACTTCAGGATTCACTGCAATTTTCTCCCGGTTATTTCGATCTCACAGAACATTTCAAGTAGCGCTTACGTGAGTTGGCGTTTGTATGTGAAGAAGGGAAATATTACAACACCGATGAGTCATATCATAGGGAGGTTGATTGTAGAGTCAGTGCACTATATATGGTTTCTTATATGAAACTTATAGTTCTGGTGTATGCTGTTTCGCGTAACTATACGCTAGTACTATAATTTTCATGTAAGAAACCATTTATGGACCGCATGGCACCTTGGAAACACGAGTAGACGATATTAGTCACAGGGGCGATTATTAGTACACTGATCCTATACAAGGCCTTCCATGTCCATTATTTTAAAATGTTTTGTATCAACGACAGCATTATCATAGAAAAATAAGACTAGCAGTATCATTTTTGTGGATATCACAGAACACAATGAGAATTTAGATACATACAAAAATTATGCGTATAATAAGTTTGAACAACAAATATAGTTATATAGATAGTTAAAGAGACATTTTGTGCGTCGGTTTCTAAATATTGTCGTTAAAACAGTTTTAATTATGCAAGATTAATCTTAAGTTACGTGGTATGCTTCCATCACCACAGTCACCGAATTATTCTAAATGCGTTTCGGCCATCTTGCGACGTTCTTTAGCATTCCAATCACAGAAAATACCTCGACACGATGGCCCAAACGACAGCCTTCAACCAGGCCGCCGAAGCACTCGCAAATCCATTCGGCTTAGGCACCGACGAGCGATGGGCGAAGAAAGCGAAAACGCGTTACAAAGGAGGCGCCATCGGCGCGTGAAAGGCGGCGTCGCCGGCACAGAATAAAGGCGCGGAGTCGATGGCCGACCGCGCGTTGACCTCTCGGCCGCTTTCAGGCGCCGGCGCCAGGTGCCTAAGTGGCGCCGTCGCCCCGCACAATGGCCCCGTAAAGCGGCGCCTGCGGGGCGAGAGGCGCGGGTGGCCACGAAGCAGCGAGCGCCTAGGAACACGCGCGGCCCGATGAAACGACCAATCGAAGGGAAAGTAGCAACAAACTGTAAAGGATAATTTTGAGATCGAGTAACATAATGTGTTGGTCTCTTTTTGTAGTATACAAGGTTATTTCCTTCATCCGCCTTAACTATTTTCGAACATCAAGTAGCTAGCACAGTCGAATTAAACCGCGGTCTGGAAGGGAATTGTAACGACCGGCTGCTCTGATCCGTAGTTTTCCGTAGTTTCTCCGACCAACACCAGGCGGATTCCGGAGCAGTGCTCTAATAAACGGACGGCGCGTGATCGTTCCTTTCTCATCCTTGACGCATCCCGTACTTACACTTACATGCACTACACTTCCAAACAGTCTGAAGCTTAGAGCTTCTGCAGATTCTGGCGGTGCCTAGCTCGAGAGAGATGCCTGGTTGGGGAAAACCATGCAAGCCGTCATGTAGGTCAACGCCGGATCTCGCCACCAGTGGAGAATTATCACTGATACTCTTTACGATTAAAAACATTCACTACACTTACGGAAATAATGACCTTACAAAGAACTCAGACGAAACGGCGTGGTAATCTCAAGAGGAAAGGCGGGGAGGCGGCTGGGCGAGGCGGTGCTGCCGCGCGGCGGGGATCGAGCACCGGGCGCCGCTCGAGGCGTCCGTCTGTTTCCCGAAGGTTCCGCCCCGATATAACGCGCTATAAATCTGCTCGCGCCGGCGCTATCATTTGTCATCTTTACACAATGATGAAACCCCCGATAAATTCGTTACGCGCGCGGGCGCGAGAGAGCGCGCGCGCGCCGCCGCCGCCGGGGAAACCCCTCGACAAAAGAAGCGCGCGAACCGCCCGCGACTGATTTATCCTCGGCGCCCGCGTGGAGCGCGTGCGCTCTGGCGGGGCACACAGGAAACGAGAGGGTGGGTGGGAAAGGGGACGAAAGGGATTGACGGCGGCGGACACGAAAATCGGCGAAGGTCGTCGAGGCGCGCGAAAGGGTGAGCGGAAGCTTGCGCTGTATCAGACTGGCCCCCGACGTGAGGGCGGACACCCAGGTGAAGGCTGGAGAATAAATTGAAGAGTGAGCGAAAAGAGACTATTAATTACGGAAGCTAGGTACAGAGCGTAAAGTGATTGACGTACAGGATGGCAGTGGAGATAAACCCGCTTTCGCACAGGTGGTGAAGGATTGACATGCGAAATGAGAGTCGGAAACGGAAGGTGGAGGAAAGATCAACAGGATTAGATGCCATGATAAAAATACTGAAACGTGAGATCACGAAGAGACATGCAGCCAATAACCCACTATATTTTCCCGAAACGTAAATTGTGTTTGCAATCTCTATACTTGTATGATTACTATCGAATGCCTACGAGAAAATATAGTGCAATTTGAGATTTTCTCAAAGATCCTGTTAGGAAATTTGCGACAAAATTATGGGTAATGAGTTTTTTAAAGAAACTACACGTACACTATAACCAAAATACTTTTTTGATTATTTTATAAACATAAGAGGTACAATTTATAAATAATGAGACACTCGTGTTAATTAATTGAAACATAAATCTTACATACATAAACCAGATTAATAATTATAATAATAATTAATCACATTAATTATATCAAAGTTATCAACTCGAAGATATGAATAAAAATATATTATTGTGACTGTTTACCATTTGTTATCCAATATCATAATAGTTTAAATGAGTAAGGTAACTTTTAAAAAAACCTGATGAAACAAGCACTGCAATAACCGCAGGAAAAACGCTTCGTAAACACACCTTTAAATTATTCCAAATCAGAAGTCTACGAACGCGAACTACGAAAACCAAACAATGCTCACCTTTTATAACGTTTAAAAGTTGTGTTTGGTAAGCTGTCAATTGGAATTGAAGTAATTAGTCCACTCACTTTGAGATGAATGAAAGTAAGCACTCAATTCGATAATGCTCGACGCTGCAGCGGTTGCGTGAACAGAGCGCCCTCCCGTGCGCGTCGAAACGCCGAAAGCGGCGCGGCGGCAGTGGAGCGTGAGGACGAGCGTGCGGGAGCGTGGCGTAATGAACCCATTGGCCTCGGTTTAGCACTCGCTTCACGCTGCCGTAAAGTCGCGCTACATTGTGCTCGTGATGCCGCACCACCCCTCAACCCATCCGCCCCCCGACCCCCATACTCGCACACACCCACTGGCCCTCCCTCCTGCCCTCGCCCTCTCCTTTGTCATCTCTTTGCTCTCTACGCGCCCTCTCCGCCCCCTCTCCGCCCCCTCTCCGCGCCCTCTCCGCGCCCTCTCTACGCCCTCTTTACCCCCTCTCTACGCCCTCTCTCCTTTACCGAACATCGGTCATTTTCTCGACTTTTCTCCCTCTTTGGTCGAACATTGGCCATGTCTTCGCCCTTTCCATATCTTCTTCAGAGTCTCTCCTTTACTGAACATTGGCCATCACTTCGCCCTCTTCACGCCTTTTCGCCTCTCCACGCCCTCACTTTTACCGAACATTGGCTGTCATCTCGCCCTTTCCATACCCTCTCCTCGCCGTCTCTACGTCCTCTTTTTCACCTAACTTCGCCCACCGCTTGGCCCTCTCCGCACCTTCTCGCTCTCTCCTTCATTGATCGTTGACCCTCTCTTCGCCCTCTCCGTGCCCTCTTCTTCATCGAAACTTGTCCCTCACATCCCTTGCCTATCACTCGCCAACCGCTTCGAGCTGTGTTTCCCCCACCACTAGCTTCCCCAACCGCCGCCTCGCCACCGAGGCTCATGTCGTTCACTTCACTGGCGCTGATAGGTTGTAGGGAGCAAGCACCGTGACCCAGCCCCACTCCGACGCTTCCAAGCAATTTTCTCGTCTTCTTTCAGGGCGCAGAGCTCGCAGGAAATTGTCTCTATTCTGCCCTCGGCTGCGAACGAGATACTACTCGTAAAGATGCTCTGCCTGATGAAATTTAGTTGACAGACGTGATAATAGGCGAGTTGCGGGCAAAAGTTTGGAGCTGATTACATGTAATACAAATTGATTTATTAATATTTGCTGTTTACCTTAGATTGCGTTTCATTTTTAAGCAGAAAATATGATCAGAAGAGTGTGTTAAAAATGTTGATACGCATTCATTTGCAATATGAAATTTCGTAACTTTCTGTGACGAAGTCAGACATGTCAAATAAGTGTTTTGTTTGTCTTGCATCTTCATGAAGAAGAAGTAAGAAATTACACAGATGGTTTGTTTTATAAAAAAGGAGAAGATACAAAAATAGACGAATATTAATTGGTTTTGCCGAACAGGATTTTATGTTTGATCAGAAGTATATTTTGAATGTAAAGAGATTCAGGTTAATTAGATTGGTCAACAGTTATTTGCTGTCAGTTCTGTAACAATATATTTTCTAACAGGATGATATGGATGATTTTCAAATCATCTGCAATATGTCTTTTAATTCAAAAGAATAACACATGAAAGATCATGCAAAATCAACAATAAACAAAATTTGTTTAAGAAATGCGGAAATGCGAAAAATATACTTCCAAATCTTTTATCTACGATGTTGGAATGAATTCCCCTCTAACTCTTCCAAAAAATATTAATTCTTTCTATTTAATCAACTTATTTACAGTCAAAGCCAAAACTTTCTGGTATGAGCGCGCACTAAAATTACTGTGGAAATGAGCATTATAGTTACATCTTCAAGTTACAATTGTAACATTTTAAAAAGAATCTTGTATATTTCGTGCTAATATCTACTTATTAAAACTGTGTATTCAAGACTCCAGAGGAAACTAGGACAATTCTCTCGATAAAAAGATCACCAAAGATCTCTTCATTTTCAGACATTTCGAATATTGTAAAAAAATATTTAGAAAATATTTAGTACACAAATGAAAGGTGTAATGATAACATTAGTTACATTTGTAAACAGACAAACCGACGAGAAACAAACGAACAGCTGTGTTCTCTCGATGTCAGTTCCAGTTCCGAAGAAAGGAAGACGAATGCCCCGAAGCGGCAGAATTAGTTGGCATGTTTCTCGAACATTCCGGGTCGCTCTAAAACTTACTAACTCAAGATTTATCGTTTTGGCGTTTCGATAAAATCGGAAACCCCTTGAACGGGGTCGACGCTGCAGAGGCAACCTCATCGAAGCGGGGAATTGGCGGGGCACCGGGGCTGGGGCTGTTTACTAAGTGGCGCCGCGCCGCCGGCCGCCGGCCTCTGAGAGCCAGGGCCGCCGCCGCCTGGCCGAAGCGGCGCGCGCGCGCGCGCCTTTCCGAAGGCCGCGCCGCCGCAGGCAGCGCGAGGCAAGGTAAGTACGGCAGGTTGGCGGATTATCGGCGTGCGCATGGAAATATGGCCGGCATCTACACCCCGCTTAACTTCGCGACGAGTTAGGTGCCAGCCACCTTCGGCCGGGTGCTACCCAGCAGTTGGAACGCGCTTAGTTGCAACATTGTTCCTAGCAAGGGATTCTGTAGAACGTAAGAAAAATGCAGGGTCTGGTGGAGTTAAGAATGCGAATTCGATATCAATGTTTTCAAAACATCTTATTACGATCACATCACTTTCTTATTTATTTCATCTTATATTTATTCAAATCGCAAATTAATAGTTTTATCAAATTTCTAAAATCAAAATGAAACAGATAAAAGAGAAACTAAAATGATTCCGGACAAAAAGTTATCTAGTTAACTTTATTTAGTGACATCTGAACTCGTTTTACGGATTCTCAAAACAATGCAGGTCAAAAACGGTGGCGATCTGCTCTCGTTAAAACAACTTCCAGGATGGGAATCCTCGTCAGTAGCAGAAATACATTGAACAACATTATATTATATATTTAAGTATACACAACAGTTATCGAAAATAATTAAAATTTTTAAACGTTATTCAGGAGTCAACATAGACGATCAATATCAGGAAATTCAAATACTTAGACGTCGGCGATATCGATCTTTATATGAAGGATTAGAAATTATCAATAATAATTGTTCATTCATTATACAGATTTATAAAATTATAAATTATTAGTTATAAAATAAGAATATTTTAATTGAACTATTAAATATTACTTTTGCGTGTGTTATTCATCTTATTTGTGTATGTTCCTTATAAATTGTAGGAATTCCGATGTATTGTTGACGCAATTAAATAAAGAAATAAAATACGTCATTTTCGTCAATAATAAGTTGACAGAGATTACTTAATTATTTCTTCTCTTATGTTGTTTGTCATTTGTTTTTGAAGTTTAATAAATAGTTTGAAGATCATGTGGTTGTTTATATACCAGCGCCCATTAAGATTACCTTTTAATTCCTCTGTTGGGTTGCGTTATGCAGATATATTAACAGTACAATAAGACCGCACTTATTTCAAGAAATTTGATGTCTTGTTGATATGATTTTTTTCTTGTAAGGAGATTGTATTATGGAAAGTAATGAACAACAGGCGACCGTTAACACACATTACCATAGACTTTGTTCATTACATCAAAGGTCGGTTAATTTGTTGGTTATTTTGTCGGTCTAATGATGCTAAAAACTATTTTCTGTGCGAACACCAAGGCCAAAATGTGAATATAATGCGCTACAGTGTTATACTTGTGACAAGCCGTCCGATTTCCTTACTTATCTGGATGTAAGCTGTTTCAACACTCAATCTTACACACACATTAATAATGGTTTTCTACTCGATTAGCACTGACAATGATGGTCCTTTTTGTTTTGCCGGTGTCGTTCCGTGTTTACACAGCTTTATCCCTCTAATGCACCAGGTGATTTTTCTGCCCTTGGCGCTCTTCTATTGTTGTCGCGTTTGTGCGCGCTTAAGAGCCGTTGGAGCCCTCTGTCCGCATGTTTTTGCATTGTTTAGTGTTAACCAATTGTTGTGTTGCTAAATAATTACTACTAGCGCGCTCCAAAGCACAAACTGTTTGTTTTATGAACATAGTTTTCTATAAGAAGCAGCAAAACCGTTAGAACTTAACTGCAAATGCCCCGTCAACTTCGGTGCGGACCAATAACCGTTGGCTTTACTCCGACCTCTCCGACTTAACCACAGGCATAAAGCAGCTAAGCCTGATTTTAGGTGAAGGGCCGTACAGAGTTTAAATAGCTTTAATCAGCGTGACGAATGGGCGTCGTTTAGACCTTGCGTATCTTCGGGTTGATTTAAATGTACTACATTATCAGATATGGGTTGCCTATATTAAAGTCATACAAATCTATTAAGAACTAGCTATGGTGATTGTTTTGTAGGTATACCTGATATATTTCAATATCAAATTTAAATGAAGTAATACATTTATTTAACATGAACCATAACTTTTACATATTTATTTTCATTCAGGAAATAGAAACGATGTATTTAGTTAGTATTATAGTATAGTGAAAGTAAAAACATAATTAATTTTAGTAAAATTATCATCTTGAATTTTTACGAATACTGTGCTGCCGGAGAAGTTGTTATCTGTGAAGTTTTGAGACTACTCTTTCTACTTTCTTTGTATTTGTATTTGTATTTAGGCATTATATGTCCTCTAAAGAGAAATTGACCTCGGCGCCTTTAGTTCCTCGGACATTCCTAGTCGTCCAGTCAACCAGCAGCACGCGATGTCTCAAATTCACTTCACGAACGTAGCTAACGAATTAACTTCACGTAGTTAACAAATTCAGCAAGTGAAACTGGTTTCGCGGCCGTGGCCTTTCGGTAGAACAATTCCAGCATTTGCCTGGATGACCGAGGCAAACCTCGTAAACTCAGGTCAGAATGGCCAACACGGGGATAGAACCCGGGCTTCACGAATGTGAATTCAGCGCGCTACGCCCTGAGCCACTTCGCTCGATACTAGCGTGAACCAATTCTAAAGGCAACGTATAACGTTAAAGTTGAGTAACCGTCAGAAAGAGTTCTATTAAAAATTACTAATAGAACAACAATAAAACTACAGAATTCTTAAAATACGATTCATTTCACAGTTACTGTTTGCGTAATCATTTAAAATTTCGTTCAGGCGCCACTCAATGAGAATGATAATCCTTTATGCATTTCTCTAAAAACTGTAGATGTACTCAAACACACTTCTAGCTTTTAAAGACCTCAGATGAAATTGTACTCATTCTTAAATAAATCGTGACGAAAATATTTTCTGGACATAGTATCAGAAAATAATATTGCATTATTTTAATTACCAAATGGGATATACAAAATGTTTTCTGTCACGTTTGTCCAAACTTAACTTAGTAAACTGTTATACCTGGAGACCGGATTTAATATACTAAATATTATCAATTCAGTTCTTTACGACTTACCAGTGTTCACAAAATCATTCTTCTGGGAACTTCTAGGTGAGCACGATGAGTTCGCAATGGAGCAGGTCGCTAAAACAGAAGATCTAAGTTGTATTCACTGTCATGGATCAATTTACAACGGCTGAAATAAATCTCTACACTATGGCAATAGCACTTATCTATGCTAATCTTTTACAAGCATTTGCTCTACCCTTCATTGGTTTCTTGTTGAAACTGCATGTAGCAGATAAAAGAAAACATTTTCAATTTGTTGCAGCTTCTGCGCTGAAAACAACAAACACTCTCGAGATACAAGATAACTTTTTTTTGGCTCGGAAGTTGCTAGGTATGCACGACCCAGTTTCCTTACGCATCTGTCATGCAGTGTGAATATTTTGTATATAATATTTGTATTAACTTACCCCTAATTGTTTATAATTCGTGTGTTAATATAATTTATTTCGATAATTCTAATTTGAGCTTTGAGGATGATCGCTACGCGATCGAAACAATCAGTTCCAAAATAAATTGTTGATACCAGAGAATCTTTTCTTTACTCTACTTGAATTAAATATTAAATTTCACAGGAAATCAATATCATGATATTTGTAGACAAAAACCTATTAGTTAAAGAAATTTCTTATGTTTTAGTTTTTAACCTCCCCTCCCCTCCAATCTTGGAATGCTGAATACAGATATTTTATCTGTTTTTATATATCACGTCCAGATTTTTAAGAAAATTAAAATAAAGTTTTCGTATTTACCTATAATCAAAATATGTATTTATACTCGCCCCGAAAATCATTGTTAATCTTACGAAAGTAGTGTATATTAGAATTATCTTATCATATGTATAAAGTGTATTAGATTCTGCAATAATAATGGGCAGAAAGTGCACTGTCCTGTATAGGCAGATTTACTTTAAAATTAATTAAATCAATTTCTTAACCATAAGTATTTGTATTTAAATTCGCGTTTAATTTATTCTTCGAATCGGTTTTTAAATCTCTGGCAATGAAAATATTCTTAAACAACTAATTTTGAAACAAAGTTACATTTAAATGTAATAGAAAACCAAAACGAGAAAAAATACATTGTTCATCTAAATATTTTTGAAATAGTCATTTAAGAAAAGGGCTTCATTTTTCACCCGGAAGAACGAAGTTCACCGTTCGGTCTTACATGCTATACTGCATCAATAAAGGGCCACTTCCGTTATCGAATCCCACCTGGATGGATCAACACAGGGGCCTTTGTGGCGCTAACAATGACGGTGAAAGATTCTGCCGAAGGAGCTTTTGACTTTGTGCCAACGCCTCCCCCCCCCCCTAGCGGGATGGGATGCCGCAGCCGCCGCCTTTTCATTAGCGCTTCGCCATAAAGCACAGCGGGATCAACGGGCCGTGACAGATGACCCTCCGTCCCCACCTCTGCGACTCGACCTCTTCCCCGCCCTTTTTCGCCTTAACGCAGTCTTCAACGTGTTCATCGCCACCCACTCGTAGTCACGTTCTTTCCTTGCCTTGTACCTAGCTGCTCCTGCTCCAGACACCACTCGACGGCGCTTCTTCCTCTCTCCTTCCTTTACATATTCCCCATTACCCATTACCCATATTTCACACACATATTTCATACCAATTATCTATTTCCCATCCATCCTCACCGCACTCCTTGTCATGTGCTGTCCCAGCTTTTGCTACACCCTTGTACCGAGCCCCTCCTGCTCCAGGCACCACTTGTTCACGCTCCTTCCTCGCCCCTTCTTATTAAAATTTGCGCATTACTAATTAAACACATACCCAATCCATACACATATTTCATACCCATTACCGATTTCGAACCCACCCTCACCACCCCTTGTCAGGTACTGTTCCAGCAATTGCTACACCCTTCAACCTTGTCGCTCCAGCTTCAGACACCACATGTCCGCACCCTCTCTCTTCTTCCCTTCCCATTACTCTGCCTTATTTATATTAGCTCCATGTCTCTTTTCTCATCCTGCCATATCTCACTCACAACAGATTATTCCAGAAGGTCCAGGAAGGGTGAAGACGTAGTTGAGTATGTAGGAAGTCGAGGTAGGTTCTGGGTTGTATTTGAGCAGTATAAGTCCTAAAAATATTTTTCTCTTGAACATCAGAGCAGGAAAATGAAAATGACATCTGGAGATTCCAATAATATGGAAACTAGCACACCACAAACTTATTACAACTAAGTGAAATTAAAAGAGGAATAACTGATAGTGAGTAATGGAACATGAAAACAGAGAGGGGATGTTTAAGAAGGAAGCCTTGTTTCCATATCGTCTTGATTATTTTACAAAGCCTGTCCATATCTTCGTTCCATTTTCGTTCCATTTGTCTCCTTTGTTGCTGTACGCTTTTACTTCCACATTGTAACAGAACAATATTACGAAAACACTAACGCATCTCGAGTATGGATGGAAAGATAGGTGCCTTCAATGTGTTCACGATATGTGCCCAGGACATTGAATCCATTGTCTCAGGAAGAGGTGTAGCCGTGTAGTTGATGTGCCTTCAGGAAGGGAGTAAAAGTAGACTCGGCCGAGGTTTACATAACCAACTAATCTCTCTGTATCGACTCTGAATCTCTGTATCTCTGAAGTTAATAACTACAGCCAATCGTATTGGCGCAGCTCTTGTTCCACCCCATCGCGAAGGCGCCCACAGACGACTTGTTTTGCCGGCCCGTGTCTCCCTTGCCTTCTGTTATCAGCGATCGTCTGAACCGTGTCTCTTCCACCGTCCGGCGCTATCAGTTGCTCGCCTTTGTTCGGAGGCTGTCGCGGGTCGCGTCTCGACCTGCCCGGCCAGAGGAAGGTTCTAGGAACAAGGTTACGTGCAGAAATATTACGGAACCCAGCCACCTCCAACACGTATCCTGGAGAACATCCAGAACCTAAAATATCGTTTGAAACTGTTTTATCCGTAGAGATACAGCCAGAGGTGCTTATGATTGCACAGAAGGGTAAAAATAAATGGACAACATTTTCACGGATCTGGAGTGTACGTGGGTTACTTAATAATTTTCTATTAAAAGAATGAATCATATTCAGGTCAGATTTTCCTACAATTTACACTTTTGTTCTAGAAGGTATATTCCCTCGTACAGATTACTAAAATGGGAAATATAGATATAAGAAAAACATTTGAAGGCAGTTAAGAAAGAATATAAAATGATTTTTTATATTTAATGTCGCATCAACATCTAGGTCATTAGCGACCACTATTGGTTTTAACGTTATGGGTAACTGTGAACTAGATGAAATGATATGGTCATGGGAGTTAAAAGGACGAATACTAATACAACCATGACCATATTAATATAATATAGTTCACATAATAATTAATTAATATATAATCAATTAATATATGTTCGAAAAAATATTAAACCAAAAATAAGAAAGCGGTCAAATTGTTTCAACTGGGTGTTTTATTTTAAATTTTTGTGTTATTTTTTTCTTTCTGGACATATATTAATTTATTGTGTTAGTAATAAACAATTTATTTGTTTGTGGAGTGTTTCTATTCTTCTGCAATGCAAATTATTGCCTAGAAATCATTTTTTTCAAGTGAACTGTTGAGTGCTTATAGACGCTTAGCCATTCGCAATATCTAAGTACTTTATTAGACAAAATATGCTTAAAATTGACTTAAGAGCTTATTTGCAAAAATTTCTACGTTTCCTCCCCGGACACTTTGTATTATATTCTTCTCCATTCAAGGGTAAGCGCATTCCTATCGCTTCATCAAAGTGTGGCCGGCCGTTCTCTGAGCAACCTGCAGCGAGCAGCCACCAGCACGGAAGGGCACTCCTTCTCGCCTTTTCTCCCCCAGGGGCACCCCACGCGCTAACAGGGCTGACCCGCGACACCACCTTTCCTCTCCCCGCAAGCCGCGTCCACGCGGACATAAAAGAGGCGAACCCTGGACAGGGGCCAGGCTGACCGCACAAACAAGGGCCAACATCACGAGGAAATGGGGAAGAAATCGCTGCGCTCCGCGGCACCTCATACGAGGACTCAAGCTGCCGCCGACTCTGGTAGCCAGTATCGTTATGGTGGGAAACCCATAACTTCGTGAACTCCATGGATAACGAGTTCGAAATCCCCCTCGGGCATGGAGTTTGCTTGTATTGTGATGTATACTGGGATCCTCCCAATCAATGTATCACCTTCGACTTATCTTTCTTTAATTTTCATCACACCCCCGTAATAAAAAGACGTTAATCCTTTATACGACAATGGGATGCAGCGGAATAGCATAATGGGAGAGGTAGTCCTTTCTGGGAGTGGAAGAGCCGAGATATGCCCAAGGTCTCATGGGAAAATACGGTTTAGTGACTGAGAAGGACCTAAGGGCTCTCAGAAACAAGACGTGGGAGCAGGCGGGACCTATGGAAAATAATATACTTCAGACAGACAGAGTGTCCCCCCAGAATGCCTCAGTTATGTTCCATACTGCGCAGCGTCAAAATGAGACCAGCCCGTGAGTTGGGCAATGGATAGTGAAGTGGATAATATCTGATAGCTGCGATGGGGATCGCAAATAACGGGGAAAGGTGAATCAATATAAAATAAATATAGATTAAATTAATAGATTTATTAAAAATTTAACTTTTTTCTGCTTTCACAATGACATTTATCGTTGAAGTTTATAGTATACTGTGGGTCTTCAATCCGATTCCGCTTTTGTTACGGTGAGTTTAGAGTCAATTCTCATTTACATACTCATTGTCACTAAGTCTATTCTTAAGCAACATTTACACGAATCAACTCACTGCTCGACAAACCGCTAGACTCTGGCTGCTCAAACGCAACAATTTGTTCCAGAGTGCTCGCGGTTGCTCACACCTATGGCTAACTTGCTGCTAGTTCCACTAGACTAGAGACTATCGCGTCCGAGCGCCTCGTCTCCCCTTTCCCCTTACCGTCAGACGGACTCAACAAGCAGCGGGCGTTCCTTTGGCCCACAGACAAATGCAGGTTCACGGCGCGCTGAGTGGACCGCTCACTTGAGCAACCTGGAGGCAGAGCCACTCAGGTGGTCTGCCTTCAACGGACTGTACTCGTGGAAGGTGCGAGATTGCCCATTAGGTTACGCAAATTAAGGGTGGACGAGCAAAAGCCTGTTTCTTTTGGAAGGAAGTGAAAAAGAGGTGAGGGAGAGAGAGAAAGAGGGATTGGGCAGAGAGAAATCTCCAGAGTTCCGTGAGGCAAGAGGCGTCCCGAAAGAAGTTGAAACGGTTACCTAGCTTCTCCAACAAAAATTTCTCAAATGTGTGTCATCTAATGAGTACTACGATGCTATAAACGAAGGCCAAGGTTTCTTGAACCAGACAAAACCTTGAAAAGTTATCTTCAAAGTCTTCATTTATACAACCACCAATAATTTAACAGTGACAAAAACTTCCTCACTCTCACATGATTTCATTAACAAATTTGACAACATGAAAATCCATTTATGTTATATGGACCTGTTCTGAATGTAGCTCTTAATTCAATAACAGTTTCAATAGCAGTTTCAATAACTTCCTTTGCTTCATTTTCTATTCGTTGGTTTCAACAACTAGAAATGTAACTTTTAGAGATGTAACAATAAAGTAACAATTTTTATGCCGCCTGAAGAAATCTTTTACAGTTGACAGCTGAAGCGGTTAATTCAACTCTGGCAAAAAATCGCGATTTACCCATCGCCTCATACGTATGGACCCTACAAAATATTCTGAAACTCTTGTTCCTTGGACAAGATAAACCCCTGGCACCTCCAAATCATTCTTCTGCTTATTGCAGGATATCACATGGAACTGGTGAAGTACTGCGGTCGAAGAATCATTAATCGAGAATAGATCCTTTGAGAGACTGTCCTCCTTACCCAATGTGGTTTTAACTTGGAGGAAGGGAGTCCTAAGATGAGATATAGACAGACATGTAAACGTTTTTTATTTCATTCAGTGAGCCATGTCATTTTGTTTTCCTGAAATAAAATAAAGAAGATTATATATGTCTGTCTATATAACTCATTTTGGGACTCCTTTCCTTCCTTAAAATTAAAACACAATCCAATTCAAGCTTATTTCTATTTTACAACTAATATAATTTTCATGTAAGAATGATTGAAGGATTATGTGTACCCCCACACAGAAGAGATCATTCTTGTAGAATATATCTTAGAATATGCGAGAGTCTGTAAAACCAACTTGCTGCGATACTGAGCTTTACGAAATTGGTTTCTACAACTACAAACAACAAGGAACTCATATAATTCACATCACAAACGAAAAATAATGTAAATGCATAAATATGCATGTTTTTGGGAATAGTATACAAAGCAATAAGTTTTGAGTATCAAATCTAAAAAATTTAAGAGTAACAAATTGTATCTCATAAATGTAAATACGAAGTGAACAGTGAGAACAAAGTTAATTTCTGAGTTTTACTGATAAATAATGGAATTATAAATACGCAAACTGAAAAAAATGTATTAAGTACTAGATAATCACAGACAATAAAATAATAATAATAATAACTATTATTATTATTATTATTATTATTATTATTATTATTATTATTATTATTA
>BOPP01000131.1:1475490-1489388 GCA_017312745.1 Gryllus bimaculatus
CAGGCAGAATCGTTTTTCATAATAGCGTTTTTTGTACATACAGGTTTCTTTTTCAGATACATCGTGACATTGCAGGAGACTCTGGATGTATTTTCAGGGCGTGGGGAAGGGAGAGACAGGATGAGAGCATATAGCTGGCGGGACGAGTGAGGAGGACTTAAACTGAAGTGGGGGGGGGATAAATGAAGAGAATAAGATGTGGTAGATAATGGTGAGTAGGAAGACGGTGAGGGGGGATTAAAAATAGATAGAGGGAGAGAAGAAGAAGAGAGAGAGGTAGGCTGGAGAAGAAGGGGATGAGACGAGGGAGATAATGGTAAGAGGGCAGGAGATAGTCCTTAGAGATGGAATCATTACTGAGTACAGATCAAGTAATGAAATGGCTTGTCTGAAAATTTATGGGTTTCAAAGATGTTTATGAGATCTAAGTATCCACTATTCTGTTGTGCTAATAATTACATAACACTTTCTTGGGCTTCTATCTCTAGAGTTAATGCCGTGAATCTGATATATGAGCACACATATGAATATGATGACTAAAGCGAAGGAAAATGGATTGTTTGTGATGTGTAGGTTCTTTTGATAAAGAAACTCACCGCTGATTGTGTGCAGAATCGTATGTGAAAGACAAGATCGGCATTACAAGATTCAATTTTCTTTCTAGGTTTGAGAATGCTCGGATATATTTAACAGATTATAGAATTAATCATGCAAGAATGTTAGATTATAGTATCTCAGCTTGCGATGTAGCTTAAGACGGAAAGGGTCCTGGTGTTGGGTCTGTCAACGGCCTCTTGCGGGTGTGACATGAGATCTCTGTGTGGGTTGTCAGGTGCGCACATTCGATTGTAGTTGAATAAGCGCGTCACTAAATGATAGGAGAGAGAGAATCTTACAGCGCGGTGAGGACGATCATCGCACATTTTAAGGGTTTCCTGTTCTGATCTGCAGGAGGCTGTTGTGGAAATGTAGTCATCACAGTTCGGGCTGTGGCTTATGGAATATGTTTGTGCTTACTTGCTACACACGGGTTTGACGATACTTTTCGGCAAGAGAATTACGTTTTCGTGAGCTTATAATTCGAGTCAAGGACCACGTGTTTCTAGCATTTACTCTGTCATATTGTTGTCATATACTATAAACATGCATTTGTTTTATTTGGAATCACTTTTATAAAAAAAAACGGTGTAGAGAGATTTTGCTTGGTTTCTCATCCTTAAAAGCTTCTGCCATCTGTTGGAAGAAGTTTACGATTTGTAAAAGAATGTTTAGAGAATAAACTGATTGGAAGGAAACACAAAAACTAGTTCGAATGTAAAGTACAGAAACTAGTTTGTTTTTTTGTTAATTTGCTCTATACGGTCTATTAATCGTGTATGTTTAATCATACAAAACTTTACAGCTGTGAAAAGAAGAGATACTTATGTTGTTAATTAATGGTGGAGTCAAGATTGATTGTTCAACGAACGAGTGTTTCGAACACAGGAGAGTTATCTGTGTAAATGTGATGTTAGGATAAGACAGCTATAATTGCGTTTACAATTTATTTATCATACTATTTATTCTTTTTCATAAAAAGGCAAAATTATTTGGTGCTTGCAATAGTCCGGTGACTGTGCGGGTAAAGAACTTGGCACTCCTCGTACTCGCCTTCTTTTCAATACGTGATTTCGCATAGTCTCTCTTATTTTCTCGTCTTGTAAACGCTGTGTCCGCTTGTTTTCGTATGCGCTCACGATCAGTCTAGTACGCGCTCTCTCTCGCTTAACGAACTCTTGTTAGCTGCCCTGACCCGTCTAGGCCGCCCAGTGATTCGATCTCGCGCTCGCCGCTTTTCAATCTTATTTGGTCTGCGCCAGTCCTCCCAGCCTGAACCCGCTCTCACCATCTATGCACTACATCGCATCCCTGATAGGCTTCTGAGGATTCGCGTTTCTCCCGCACCACCACTTCGGCTTCTTGTCCGTAGCGTTAAGGCGTCTCCCTCCTCTCTTTCCTCCGCTATTTCTGGCTCTTGCTTTCCGTCGCTTATTTGTCTGTGTCTTGTCTATTCACCTTTCCCCTCTTATCTTTTTCCCCACTCGTTTGCGACCTCACTTATCGTGGACGTATACTTTACCTCTTGTTCTATCTTCCGGTTTCTAGCTTCTTTTCTGGTTTCTCAGACGTTCTCTGCGCTGATGTGCTGTGCGGTGTGTCCGTCTGTCCGTCTGTCCTCTCCTGCCCTGCTGCCTGCCTACCCTGCCCTGTCCTGTGCCTGTCCTGTCTTGTCTGGCCTGTCATAGTCTTCGTCCCGTTGTGCGCGCCGTCCGTCGCCGTCCGTCACCGTTCCCGTCCGCTCGTCGCTGTCTCCGTCCGTCCGTCCGGTCCCGTGCCGTCCCGTCACGTCGTCCGCCCGTCCTGGTTCCCTCGTCCTGCTTCGCCGGCGTCTCTCGCGTGGCCTGTCTCGTCCTGTCCGCTCCTGCCCCGTCTGTCCGTTGTCCTGTCTGTTGTGTCTTGTCTGGCTGCCTTTTCTCACCCTAATTGATCGTAAAAATTCTGCGGCCCATTTCGATCGGGTCTCGTGCCGTTCCTCAAATCCTGACACTACCCGAGGGGGGGCCTGTCTGCTCCATGCGTAAACTGCGCTTCTCCGCGTTACATCGCGCATGCTTCTTATTTGGGGCGTCCGCCTCTTCAATTCGACGTCACCGCAAGTGACACACATTCCCACGAGCTTCCCGATTCCCTCCCCATCGCCTCGGATGGGCTGTTGAGCCTCCGTTGTATCCGCTTGCTACGTTGCTCTTGCAAGCCCCCCGTGCTTTCCCAAGTTCCTTCGCCGCTCCGCGTTCGCTCCGGCCGGCACCTCCGCCCTGCCCACGCCACGAGCAATGCTGCGCTGTTGCGAGCGGTCGAGGTCCCGCCGCCCCCAACTTGAAATCGCATCCTGGCGGCTGACTGCTGCGCTGGGAGCCCCAGGCGGCGTTCACGGAGCGTGGAACAATCGCTGGCGTAACGAGGTTCAAAGGCTGGTTCGGGCCGGTCCGCCCCCGGCCCGGCCCGCTCCCGTCCCGCTCCGGCCGCCCGTCGTGCGTCCGCCCTCGCCCTCGCCCGACAGCTGCGTGGGCCGAAAGGGGTACGGCGTGTCACTTTAGCAACCGTCTAAATAGATAAGAACAATAATGGGAGTAATAGTGTACTACAATGAGGGGCGGAGAGCGGGCGGGAAGGGAACTGTGGGAAGCAGCGGGGTTGGGCAATGAAGGTCAGAGAGGTGAGCCATGAGGAGGGGAGGGAATGGAAGCGTGGGGATGTGTGTATTGCGGTGACGTCGAATTGGAAGAGGCGGACGAAATAGAAGGATGCGTGTAATGGGGAGGAGCGGCAGTTTACGATGGGACAGAGCGTGGTAGTGTAGGATTTGCAGAAGGACGAGGAATGAATGGGCCGAGGAAGTTTTTGTGAAATAGGGTGAGAAAAGGCAGAGCAGAACAAGACAGGACAGACAGGACAGACGGGACAGACCATCAAACGGTGGCGATCTGACCTCTCGTTAAAAACAACTTCCACGGATGGGAATCCTCGTCCAGTTAGGCAGAAACATTGAACAACATTATATTATAAATTTCAGTATACACAACAGTATCGAAAATAATTAAAATTTAAACGTTATTCAGAGTCAACAATAGAGATCAATATCAGGAAATTCAAATTAAACTAGACGTCGGAGATATCATCTTTATATGAAGGATTAGAATTATCAATAAATTAAATTGTTCATTCATTATAACGAATTTATAAATTAACATATTAGTTATAAAATAAGAATTTTTAATGAACTATTAAATATTACCTTTTGCGTGTTGTTATCATCTTATTGTGTTATGATTCCTTATATTGTAGGAATCCGATTATGTGACGCAATAAATAAAAAATAAAATACGTCATTTTCGTCAATAATAGTTGACAGAATTACTTAATTATTCTCTTTATGTTGTTTGCATTTGTTTTTGAAGTTTAATAAATAGTTGAAGATCATGTGGTGTTTATAATACCAGCGCGCCCTTAAGATTACCTTTAATTCTCTTTGGTTGCGTTATGCAGATATATGAAACAGTTACAATAAGACTGCACTCGTTTCAAAATTGATGTCTTGTTATATATTTTTTTCTGTAAGAAGATAATGTATTATGGAAGTATGGAACAACAGCGACCGTTAAACACACATTACCATAGACTTTGTTGATATACATCAAAGGCGGTAATTTGTTGTTATTTTCTCCGGTCTATGATGCTAAAAACTATTCCTGTGCGAACACAGGCCAAAATGTGAATATAATGCGCTACAGTGTATTTACCTTTGACAACACGTCCGATTTCCTTACTTATTGGATGTAAGCTGTTTCAACACTCATCTTACACACACATATAATAATGTTTTCTACTGATTAGCACTGACAATGATGTCTTTTTGTTTTGCCGGTGTCTCCTGTTTACACAGCTTTATCCCCTCTAAGCACCAGTGATTTTTCTGCCCTTGGCGCCTTTCTATTGTTGTCGCGTTTGTGCGCGCTTAAGAGCTTGGAGCCCATCAGTCGCATGTTTGCATTTTATGTTAACCAATTTCTAGGTGTTGCTAAATAATTACTATAGCGCCTTCCAAGCACAAACTGTTGTTTTATGAAATATTTCTATAAGAAGCGCAAAATCGTTAGACTTAACTGCCAATGCCCCGTCAACTTCGGTGCCGGACCAATAACCGTTGGGCTTTACTCCACTCTCCGACTAACACAGGCATAAAGCAGCTAAAGCCTGATTTAGTGAGGCCGTACAGAGTTTAAATAGCTTAATCAGCGTGAAACGAATGCGTCGTTTAGACCTTGCGTATCTTTCGGTTTAGATTAAATGTACTACATTATCAGATATGGGTGCCATATTAAAGTCATACAAATCTATTAAGAACTACTATGTGATTGTTTTGTAGGTAACTGATATATTTCAATATCAAATTTAAATGAAAGTAATACATTATTTAACATGAAAACCACTAACCTTTTACATAGTTATTTCATTCAGAAATAGAAACGATATGGTATTTTAGTTAGTATTATTAGTATGTGAACAGTAAAAAACATAATTAATTTTAGAAAATATCATTCTGAATTTTACGAATACTGTGCTGCGGAGAAGTTATTGTGAGTTGAGGACTACTCTTCTACTTTCTTTGTATTTGCTATTTGTATGTTAGCATTATATGCCTCTAAAGAGAAATTGACCTCGCGCCTTTATTCGCTCGGACATTCCTAGTCGTCCATCAACCAGCAGCACGGCGATGTCTCAAATTCACGTCACGACGTAGTAACGAATTTAACTTCACTGAGTAACAAATTCAGCAAGTTGAAACTGCGTTTCAGCCGCGCCGTGGCCTTCGTTTAGAACAATTCCCAGCCATTGCCTGATGACCGAGGCAAACCCGTAAACTCAGGTCAGAATGCCAACACTGGACTAGAACCCGGGCTTCACGAATTAATTCAGCGCGCTACGCCCTGAGCCACTTCGTCATACTAGCCGTGAACCAATTCTTAAAGGCAAACGTATAACGTTAAAGTTGATAACCGTCAGAAAGATTCTATTAAAAATTACTAATAGAAACAAACAATAAAACTACAGAATTCTTAAAATACGATTCATTTCAACAGTTACTGTTGCTAATCATTTTAAAATTTCTTAGGCGCCACTCAATGAGAATGATAATCCTTATGCATTTCCTCAAAAAACTGTAGATGTACCTCAAACACACTCTAGCTTTTAAAGACCTCAGATGAAATTGTACTCATTCTTAAATTAAATCTGACGAAAATAGTTTTCTGACATAGATCAGAAAATAATATTGCATTATTTTAATTACCAAATGGGATATACAAAAATGTTTTCTGTCACGTTTTCAAACTATTAAATCTATAAAACTGTTATACTGGAGGACCGTATTGAAGATACTAAAAATATTATCAATCAGTTCTTTACGACTACCAGTGTCACAAAATCATCTTCTGGAACTTCTAGGGATCACGATGAGTTCGCGCCAATGGAGCAGCTCGCTAAAACAGGGAAATCTAATATATCACTGTCCATGGATCAATTTTACAACGGACTGAATAATCTCTACACTCTATGCAATACCACTTATCTATGCTAATCTTTTACAAGCATTTGCTCTACCCTTCATTGGTTCTTGTTGAAAACTGCATGTAGCAGATAAAAGAAAAACATCTTTTCAATTTGAGTGCAGCTTCTGCGCTGAAAACAACAAAACACTCTCGAAGATACAAGATAACTTTTTTTGAGCTCGGAAGTTGCTAGTTTATGCACGCCCAGTTCCTACGCATCTGATCATGCCAGTTGAAATTTGTATAAATACTTTGTATTAACTTACCCCTAATTGTTTATAATTCGTCTGTTTAATATAATTTATTTCGATAATTCTAATTTGAGCTTTGAGGATGATCGCACGCGATAGAAACCAATCAGTTCCAAAAAATAAATTGTTATACCAGAGAACTTTTCTTTACTCTACTGGAAATTAAATATTTAAATTTCACCAGAAAATTCATAATCATGATATTGTGTAGACAAAAACCTATAGTGAAAGAAATTATCCTTATGTTTTATTTTTAACCTCCCCTCCCCTCCAATCTTGAAGCTGAATACAGATATTTTATCTGTTTTATATATCACGTCAGATTTTAAGAAAATTAAAATAAAGTTTTCGTATTTACCTATAATCCAAAATATGTATTTATTACTCGCCCCGAAAAAATCATTGTATCTTACGAAAAGTAGTGTATATTAGAATTATCTATCATATGTATAAAGTTATTAGATTCGCAATAATACATGGCAGAAAAGTCACTGTCCGTATAGGCAGATTACTTAGAAACATTAATGTAAATCAATTTCTTAACCATAGCATTTGTATTTAAATTCGCGTTTCATTTATTCTTCAATCTTTTAAATCTCTGCAATAAAATATATTTAAAAAACTTAATTTTGAAACAAAGTTACATTTAACATGAATAACAAAACTAAAACGGAAAAAATATAATTTTTCATAAATATTTTTGAAGTAATAATTTAAGAAAAGGCTTCATTTTTCCCCCGGTAAGAACGAAGTCACCGTTCGGTCTTACATGTTATACTGCATCAATAAAAGGCACGTCCGTTATCGAATCCCACCGGATGATCCAACACAGACTTGTGGCCTAACAATGACGGGAAAGATTCTGCGAAGAGCTTACTTTGCGCCAACGCCTCCCCCCCCCCCTAGCGGATGGAGATGCCGCAGCCGCCCCGCCTTTTCATTAGCGCTTCGCCATAAAGACAGCGGAACAACGGCCGTGACAGATTGACCCTCCGCCCCACCTCATGCGACTCGACCTCTCCCCGCCCTTTTCGCCTTAACGCAGTCTTCAACGTGCTTCATCGCCACCCACTCGTAGCACGTTCTTCCTTCCTTGTACCTAGCTGCTCCTGCCAACACCACTACGACGGCGCTTCCTTCCCTCTCTCCTTCCTTTAAAATCCCCATTACCCATATTGCACCACACATATTTCATACCAATTACCCTATTTCCCATCCATCCTCACCGCACTCCTTGTCATGTGCTGTCCCAGCTTTGCTACACCCTTGTACCGACCCTCCTGCCCCAGCACCAACCTTGTTTCACGCTCCTTCCTCGCCCCTTCTTATTAAAATGCGCATTACAATTAAACACATACCCAATCCATACACATATCATACCCATTACCGATTTCGAACCCACCCCTCACCACCCCTTGTCAGGGTACTGTTCCAGCAATTGCGATACACCCTTCAACTATGTTCGCTCCAAGCTTCAGACACCCACTTGTCCGCCACCCTCTCTCTCTTCCCTCCCATACACCGCCTATAATCGCCCTATCACCGTCAGCTCCATGTCTCATTTTCTCACTACCTGCACAAATACTACCTCACTCACAACCCACAACATTCCAGAAGCGTCCCAAAGGTGAAGACGTAGTGAGTATGTAGGAAGTCGAGGCAGTTCTGGGTGTATTTTGAGGCAGTATAAGTCCTGAAAATATTTTTCTCTTGAAAATCAAGCAGAAAATGAAAATGACACTGAGATTCCAATAGATATGAAACCTAGCAACACACCAAACTTTATTACAACTAAGTGAATTAAAAAGAGGAATAATATAGTGAGTCAATGGAAACATGTGAAAACAGCAGAGCTGATGTTTACAACGACAGCCTTTGTGCGCATATCGTCTTGATACTACCAAAGCCTGGTCCAATCCTTCCTTCACTTTTCTCCACTTTCTCCTTTTCCCCGTACAGCTTTTCACTTCCACATCATGTACACAGAAAATATTACGAAAACAAACTAACGCATCATCGAGTAGGATGAAAGATAGGTGCCTTCAATTGTTCACGATACGACCTCCTCTGACCAGGACATTGATCCATCCATGAGCGATCCCTCAGAAGAGGTCCGCGCTGAGCTAGCCGTTGTAGTTGATGTGCCTTCAGGAAATGGAGATAAAGTAGATCGGCCGGAGTTTACAAACCAACTAATCTCTCTGTATCGACCTCTGAATCTATCATGTATCTCTAGTTAAATAGAACTACAGCAATCGTAATTGGCGCAGCTCTTGTTCCACCCATCGCGAAAGACGCCCCCACGACGACTTTTTCCGGCCCGTGTCTCCTGGCCTTCTTGTTATCAAGCGATCGTCCTGAACGTGTCTCTTCCACCTTCGGCGCGAGCAGTTGCTCGCCTATGTTCGAGAGCTGATCGCGGGTCGCTCTCGAACCTAGCCCCCCGGCCAAGGAAGTTCTAGCAACAAGGTTACGTCAGAAAGAATTACGGAACCCAGCCACCTCCAACACACCATATCCTGGAGAACATCCAGAACCTTAAATATCGTTTGAAACTTGTTTTATCCGCTTAGAGATACAGCCAGAAGGGCTTTGATTGCACAGAAGAGGTTAAAAATAAATGCGACAACATTTTCACGGATCTGAGTTACTGATTACTTAAATCTTTATAAAGAATGAATCATATTCAGGTCAGATTTTCCTATAATTTACACCATTTTTTGTCTAGAAGATATTATGCCCTGTACATATTACTAAAAAGGAAATAATAGATAATAAGAAAAAACTCGGCAATTACTGAAGCAATTAAAAAATAAAACAAAATGTTTTTATTACTTTTTATATTTAAGCTGTAGGCGATCAACATCTTAGGTGATTAGCGACCACTATTGTATTAACGTTATGGGTTACTGTGAACTAGATGAAATGATACCGGTGGTATGGGGCGTTGAAAGTGACCAACCACCAATACAACCTTGCCCGAGTCGGAAACTTCTATTCAGTTATATCTATATTTAATTTAAGTATGAGTACACTTAATAAGTTATTAATATATAATCCAATAAAAGTTCGCGAAAAAATTTAAAGCAAAAATAAGACGCAGTCGAATTGTTGAACTGGGTGTCTTTTTTTAATTTTTGTATTATTTTCTTCTGGACATATATAATTATGTTTGTTACAATGAACCAATTCCAGTTTTGTGGAGTGTTTCTACCTTTTTGCCAATGCAAAATAGCCCAGAAAGTGCATTTCTTTCAACCCTACCTTTCCTCCCAGGACACTGTCATAATTATTTTTCCTTTCAGGAGCTGCGCCTCTCATCCTTCATCAAGTATAGCCGGCCGTTTCTCTGAGCATCCTGCAGCGAGCAGCCACCAGCACGGAAGGGCACTCCTTCTGCCTTTTCTCCCCCAGGGGCACCCACGCGCTAGACAGCTGACCCGCGAACACCACATTTCCTCTCCCCGCAAGCCGCGTCACGCGGAACATAAAAGAGGCGAATCCTGGACAGAGCCAGGCCAACCGCACAAACAATGGCCAACATCACGAGGAAAGGGGATGAAATCGCTGCGCTCCGCACCTCATACGAGACTCAAGCTCCGCCACTCTGGTAGCCAGTATCGTTACGAGGGAAACCCAATTAACTTCCGTTTGAACTCCATGAGATAACGAAGTTCAAAAATCCCCCATCGCGCAATGGAGTTGCTTGTATGTGATGCTATACGGGATCCTCCAATCAATGTATCAACCTTCGACTTATCTTTCTCTAATTTATCATCACGACCCCGTAATAAAAAGGCGTAATCCTTTAACGACAATGGATGCAGCGGAATAGCATAATGGCGAGAGGTCGGTCTTTCTGGGAGTGGGACAGCCGAAGAATGCCCAAAGCCTCATCGGGAAAACTTACGTTAAGTGACTGAGAGAAGGCCTAAGGGCTCTCAGAAACAAGACGTGGAGCAGCGGACCATGGAAAATAATAATTACGTCAGACAGACAGGGTGTCCCCCAGAATGCTCAGTTTATGGTTTCCATACTGCGCAGCCTCCAAAAATGAAGACCCACCCGGAGTTCGGCAATGGATATGGAAGTGGATATTAATATCTGATAGCTGCAGGGGGATCCAATAACCGGGAAAGGTTGAATTCAATATAAAATAAATATAGATTAAATTAATAGATTTATTAAAAAGTTTTAACTTTTTCCTTTCACAATGACATTTATCCGTTGAAGTTCTATAGCTATACTATGATGGTACATTCACCAATCCGATTCCGCTTTTTGATGTACGAGTGATTGAAGTTTAGACGTCAGATTCTCAAATTTACGATACTCATGTCACTAAGGTCTATTCTTAAAAGCAACATTACACGATCAGACAAGCTCACTGGCTCGGACTAACCGCTAGACTCGCTGCTCAAACGCAACCCAAATTTGTTCCAAGTGCCGCGGTTCTCACGACCATGCTACTTCCTGCTAGTTCCACTTAGACTAGACTATCCGCGTCAGAAACGCTCAGCGTCTCCGCCTCTTCCCGGCCTCACGCGTTCAGACGACTCACCAAGCGAGCGGGCGGTTCCTTGGCCCACAGAACAAATCGCGAGGTCACAGCCGCCTGAGTGGAACGCGCCTTCACTTGAGCACCTCACGTAGCCCGCAGAGCCACCCAAGTGGTCTGCCTTCACGGACTGTTACTCGTGGAAGGTGCGAGAATCAAAGCAGTAGGGCGACGGACACTATCGCCCCGATTCAATATACAAGGCACTGCCCATTAGTTACGCAAATAATGGGTGGCAACGAGCACAAAAAGCTGCTTTCTATTTGAAGGAAAGGACCAAAAGAGTGAGGGAGGAGAAGAGAAAGAGGCACTTGAGGCAGAGAAACACCCAGAGTTCCGTGAGCAAGAGGAGCCGTTCCCAGAAACAAGTTTTTTGAACGGTTACTAGTTACTCCACAGACAAAAAATTTCGTCAACAAATGACCTGTGACTAACATGAGTACTACGACCCTATAACGAAAGGCCGAAGCGATTCCTATATTCAACCAGACCAAAACCCTTGAAAAATTACTTCAAAGTCTACAAATTATACAACCACCAATATTTAACATACTATGCACAAAAAAAACACTTCATCAACATCTCACATGCACTATCATTAACAAATTTGACACATGACATCCATTTATGTAGTATACTGACCGACATGTTCTGACATGCGCTCCATATTAATATAACAATAACAGTTTCATAGCAGTTTACAATAAACTTCTTGCTTCATTTTCATCGTGTTTCAACAATAGAAATGTAAACTTTTAGAGATGTAACAAAAGCGAGTAACAATTTTTATGCCGCCTGAAAAATCTTTTACAGTTGACAGCTGCAAGGCGACAACGTTAATTAAACCAAAACCCTCTAGAGACCAAAAAATCAGAAAACGATTACCCAGAACATCGCCTCATACGTATATGGACCCTACAAATAATCTGAGAACCGTCTAGAATATCCTGACAGATAAACCACTGGCACCTAAACCAAAGTCAGTCCTAGCTCGCTTATTGCAGTGATATTCACATGGAGAGCTTGTATAGGGAAGACGTAAGAAAGAATCATTAAATAGAGAATGATGATGTCGTGTGAGTAGAGGGTCGCTCGAAAAACCCCCGCGAAAAACAATGTAGCCGCCGCCAATTGTATTAAGTGGAGGAAAGGAGTCGCAAGATGAAGATATAGAGAGGACATGTAACCAACGTGTTTTATTTCATTCAGTGAAGCATGAATACATTTAGTTTTCCTGAAATAAAAATAAAGAAGATTAACCGATATATGCTCTGTACGATATAACTACATTTTGGTACTCCCTTCCTCCTTAAAATTATAATACACCAATCGCCAATTCAGAGCGGTATTCTCCGTATCTAAACAACAACACGCCTAAGATAATTTTTCATGTAAGAATGATTTGAAGGATTATGTATTACCCCCACACAGAGAGATCATTTCTTGTAGCCAATATAATCTACAAGAAAAAATATGACGGAGAGTCATGGCCTTACAACGCAACAACTTGCTGCCAGAAGCGAGCACACTTGTAACGAAAAACCGAATGTAGCACTAACAGACTGGAGCAAGAAGCACAAAAACAAAGGGGAACTTGACCGGCAATAATTCATCGATCACAAACGAAAAAGATAAATTCATAGAAATGCATAAAAAAGTTAGACATGTTTTCCGGAATAAAGCTATACCACAAGCACAAGATAAGATTCTTGACCAAGCAAGTATCAAATCAGAGAGAGACGAAGTTTAAGGGATAAGACAAATTCGCTATCCTCATAAATTAAATACGAAGTAGCCCCAGCACATAAAAAAGCGGCCAGGACAGCTGGAGCTTCGCACCAGCCGGCGCTTTACAACGGCGCCAGGGACAGTGAACAGTGAGAACAAGAGTTAATGTCTCTAGAGATCCTTCTACTCGAAATAATGAACTTATAAATAACGCAAACTGAAAGAATAAAGTCGTCATAGAGTACTACAAGCCGCGATAATCCACACGACAAGCTAAAATAATAATAATTCATTGTAGTACACTATTACTCCCATTATTGTTCTTATCTATTTAGACGGTTGCTAAAGTGACACGCCGTACCCCTTTCGGCCCACGCAGCTGTCGGGCGAGGGCGAGGGCGGACGCACGACGGGCGGCCGGAGCGGGACGGGAGCGGGCCGGGCCGGGGGCGGACCGGCCCGAACCAGCCTTTGAACCTCGTTACGCCAGCGATTGTTCCACGCTCCGTGAACGCCGCCTGGGGCTCCCAGCGCAGCAGTCAGCCGCCAGGATGCGATTTCAAGTTGGGGGCGGCGGGACCTCGACCGCTCGCAACAGCGCAGCATTGCTCGTGGCGTGGGCAGGGCGGAGGTGCCGGCCGGAGCGAACGCGGAGCGGCGAAGGAACTTGGGAAAGCACGGGGGGCTTGCAAGAGCAACGTAGCAAGCGGATACAACGGAGGCTCAACAGCCCATCCGAGGCGATGGGGAGGGAATCGGGAAGCTCGTGGGAATGTGTGTCACTTGCGGTGACGTCGAATTGAAGAGGCGGACGCCCCAAATAAGAAGCATGCGCGATGTAACGCGGAGAAGCGCAGTTTACGCATGGAGCAGACAGGCCCCCCCTCGGGTAGTGTCAGGATTTGAGGAACGGCACGAGACCCGATCGAAATGGGCCGCAGAATTTTTACGATCAATTAGGGTGAGAAAAGGCAGCCAGACAAGACACAACAGACAGGACAACGGACAGACGGGGCAGGAGCGGACAGGACGAGACAGGCCACGCGAGAGACGCCGGCGAAGCAGGACGAGGGAACCAGGACGGGCGGACGACGTGACGGGACGGCACGGGACCGGACGGACGGACGGAGACAGCGACGAGCGGACGGGAACGGTGACGGACGGCGACGGACGGCGCGCACAACGGGACGAAGACTATGACAGGCCAGACAA
>BOPP01000131.1:1501534-1512604 GCA_017312745.1 Gryllus bimaculatus
CAGAGGCGGGGCGGAGGCGTGACGGAACAGCGGCTGAGCAGAGAGGCAGTGGGCGACAGCTGTGCCTGTGGCTTAACGCGCTGCCACCTGATAAATCAGCGGCGAGGCCCGGGCCGTCCGCCGCCGCGAATCGCCCCGTGCGCCCACGCGCGTCACCCGCCGCCCCTAATGCGAGCGGATAGACTTTTTTGCGCGAGCGCTGCTTTATTTTTCGCGCGTATATTACACTTTGCAGCGCGTCCGGTGCCTCGCCGGGCCGTTCGCGCCGCTAAGTGGTGAAAACGCGAGGTGTTTTTTCACGAATAAAAGCGTCGGAATGAAATTTCCGCTGAGTGGAGTAAAGGTTAGCGGGTTTGACAGATGCACTACGCCGCTTTTACGGTTTTGAATATGCTGCAAAAGTGTCGTTTTACTGTGCTAGATACTGACGAGGGAATTGAACCTCTGTTAAAAAGTCTGGAAAGTTTCACGAAACGAATTCGCCGTTTCATTTGTGTTTATTTTTTGGACAAAAGTACTATCCGAGTTGGTGAATCCGACAATTTGCATTTTAATGGATAGTTCTTTAACAAGTTTTAAAACTAGACAACGTCTTCTTATTTGGGAGTTAAATGGAGAAGAAAAGCCCGGGATGGACTTCGCCGCACTGAAGACTTCAAAAGATACATCTGATGGAAATTAAATGTATTCCACCAAGCGCTTAGCCAATATTCTGCAAGTGGGTTAATTATTGGAAAGGATCAAGAGAACGTTAATGCTTCAAGATAATGAACCAAGGAGCATTAAAGGCTTCGCTTTTACTAATGATGCGAATAATTTAAATACAAAGAATAGAGGCAGATTATCAGCGGTTAGCTATTCCAAATTTTCTTTTGCAAATGATGTGAATATACTCTTGCAAACCTTGGATAAGTAATATATTTACCAGTAATTCTATTATCAAATCTGTTCAAGCTTTTTCTAGAATTTTTTACATAATTTATTTATTATGAAATTAAATTAATAAATCAAAAACTTATTTTTTGTCAGAATATTTCCAACAAACGATGATTAAAAAACGTAAAAGCCTAACACATGTCAAGATACACATAATTTATTATTAACTAGTGCGATGAACCCCGTAAAGAATTTATATTTACCTTCAAATGTTGCTAGAAAAATACAATGCTTTGTTGGATGCTACGATGTGTTTTAATTGAGCGTAAGAATGTTTTTCTGTACTTGGTAAGAGAAACTGAAAATGACGATCACCTGTGTGATGGATCTGGCGGTACACAACCTAATGATGGATTACTTTATCTATTTGTAGAATTTAGGAGAAAGAGGCAACACTAAGTCATAAACATTCTCGAATAGTTTTAGTTAACGAGATTTACGTTGTTTAATTGTCTAGAGCTAGTGAAGAAATGAGAAGGAACAATCTCAGATTATAGAACATAAATATTTTACCAGAGAAATAATAAGGGTTGCAGATGACAAGAGATGATATCGAAAAGAGGTGGAAATGGTATTTAGGTCGAACAAGAACGCAGATCACCAGTAAATAGGACAATTTTTTTTGTTTCCTGTTTAAGAAAGAAGTGTCGCAAACTAGGTGATTTTTTAAATTCCCAAAAGAGTGAAATATGAAAATAATAATGGTCAATGATTGTATGATATCAGAAACAAAAGTGCACATTTTAAAGGAAAGGAATATATAGTAATCTATTTATGTTAGATTTTATAAAGTTTCAATATATAAATGGTTTTCCATATTCTTCGAAGCAGATATTATTATTACTTGTCTTGTATTTTTAAATGTTTTCAAAATAATGTATTTGTGAGTGTGGTCAGCGTATTATACAGTAAGAGACGATAGTGCAAAAAGTGTCTGATATTTTTTAATGAAATAGTTTGTTCTTCCCATTCACTCCGTCTCCTGTGTTCCTCAATACAAGTACGTATTTAATTGCGCTGGTGATAAATCGTACGGAACGCTTTCCATGTGAAGAGGATCTGGGCCAATTAAACTTCTGAACCCACCCTGCGAAGAACACTTTTTTGGTTGCGGCAATGATTGAAATTCGAGGATATTGGGTAGTGGCTCACTAGTTTTAGAAGAATTACTCTGGACGACGAGTGTCTCCTTCGCGGAACATTCCGTGATATTTTGGCGTAGTTTGGGTGTAAAATTATCGAGAAGTTGCGGTCATTTCCTCAAACTTACTTTTGTAGTTTAGATCTACAATTTACGACTACTATTTTAGTCTCTAATTCTGAGAAAAAACCATAAGCGTTTAAAAACACTAAAAATCCTTATAATGTGAAATCTAACATCCCTGAAGGTACTCAAATTTCGCTTCAGTTCGCTTAAGTTTCCTAAAATTTATATTAAAATAAAGATCAAAAGTCATGTTCAAAATTTCATAAGAGTAACTTTGTTCTTTCGTCGAGAATGGGGGAGGGGGGGCGCCGATTCTGTCTTTCGCAGCGTAACTCGACTATCTCGCACCGAGAGCGTGTTTCAGTCACACACTGTATCCTTTCATTATTACTTTTCCCAACCACATATTGCACCACACACCTTAACACACTTCAGCGCTTACCACCGGCCAGAGAAATTGCAAGGCGAGAAGGCAATCACCTGCTGAGCAATGACTGCTTAAATACGACGAATTTAATGTATTAGAATCTACAGTCAACAGAAATGAGAATTAGGTAATATTAAAGTACTATAGTGTACCAAGTGATGAAAGAATATGACATATAAGACATGAAACACGGCCTGCATTTATGTGTGCAAAGGAAGAAAGAAGAAAACGAATTAGAAGACAGATCAGAGACTAGCCTATAATGTGAATTGAAAAAGATGCAGAATGGTAACATGTCCACATATTTCCATAATTTTTTTCATATTTTCAAATAATTGGGGAAGATTTTAAGTTTTAAACTTTTAATTTTAAGAAAACATTTATATCATTAAATACGAACCAAAACTAATGTGAATTACTCTTTTTATTAATAAAACGTTTCCACGAAAGTTCAGAAAACCGCAATAACGACGCGAGATAGAGTTGCCTTATCTCCTGAATACGAAATGAAGCCAAGTGCTTTTCCATTTGCGCGGAGCCATTCCTGTGCTCCGCACGCCCTTAGCCACTTGCAGAGATTTTTTACGCTATCAACGCACGCTATCTGACTTTTATCTATGCATTTGGAACCACTACTTTTAGAGAAAATGGAGTTAAATAGTTTTTGTAAACAATTCTCCAAAATTGAACTCGATCTTAAGTTTTAAGACAGAAAAGAACGGCAAGAAAACATTATAAATAAATCTTTAGGATGAATAACATTTCTTGGAATAATTGTTAATTAAAAATCAGTTGTAAATGATGAAGATATATTAATGTAAAGTGGTGTAAGGACATTAAAATTATGCGTTTATTGCGTCACTTTCAGTCATTACTTTTAGTGCGCCAGTTCCAAACACTTGCCCCAAGTACAACGAACACTCACCAAAACCGTGACATCTACTGGACTCTATACAATATTGTACGACCAACAAATTTAAACAGAACGCACGATAGCAGCAAACAAGCCGGATATTGTTATCCGGGATTTGGAGAAAAAAACGTGTCAACATATAGATGTTGCTGTGCTTTGCGATCACAACGTCGTAACCAAGAAGGCAGAGAAACGCCTTAAATACAAGAGTTTGGAAATCGAGACCAGCCGAATGTGAGGCGTAAAAGCACAGGTCGCACCGATTTTGCGCAAAGTATTGTGGGCACCGACAGCCACTACATCTGCTCCTTAGGTAGCTGATTGCAACCTGGAGTAGATTTTAAATTCAGCCAACTCATAACATCTTAGTCGTGATGTAGAAGGAAAACAACAATAATAATAATATAAATTATCGATATTAAAAAGTATAATTTATAACAGTTATTAATATGAAATAATTTCTATGGTAACTGAATCGTTTGATGTTATCTTACAAAAGTGGAAAGAGCAATCAACTCTCTTGTCTTTGTCAATACAATAGTTTTATTTTAACAGTGTTAAGATTGAGATAAATGTTTCAAATTTTGTTATGATTTTATACTTATAAAAATTACTTTGTTACTTTTAACAATGACTTCTTATATAAAAGTGAAACAAATACATAGAATTCACATGGAAAATTTCATGATGTAAATGCGTTTAATGCAATACTCGTAAGATATTGTTCCATTGCTTGTCACTTCATATTACGAATACATTTTTCTTTCGTAATTACAAAATGACGGCAATCTTCATCATTCTTTTCGCAATATGCAATCACATGTAACAGATACGCCGCTGCCACAACTGAAGGGCATTTTTAAGCACCTTTTATTTTCAACTTTTATGATGTTGTACGAGAAAGGCAAATGCACAAAAAGGCCACTTTCTTTGCCCACAATTTAATTCCGACAATACGGGGATTATTCGGCTCAATTACTGAAATCCTTCTCTTTACCACTGCGAAAAGGTGAGAAATGCAATTAAGAAAAACGGCTTACAATCTAGCAACTAAGAGCAACTGCTGAAGTACAGACGACGAAAAAAAACTCCAATTCTGCAGCTGGGATGAACTTTGAACGATGAATCTCTTCAGCATTAAATGGAACATTGAAGATGTGTAGACTCGATGTATACGTGCTGTTTATATATCACTGAAAGTGTAACTGTGGCTACCCTGAATAACCGGAGTAAAGCACTGTAATGGAGGAACAACAACGTCAGCTTAATTATAAAGGGAGTGATTTCATGTAATTAACATCAATAGTGATTACAGAATAGATTACAAAGGAAATTAAATTGGTTAACCTTTTTAAATTTCTATTATATAATGAATAGTTGTATTGTTAAATTTAAAGTATAATATTTTTATAATGCCCTTTATCATCTGGCTTGCTTATTTAATTAAAATGATTATAATCATTATAAGTATATAACTAAACAGCATGTCACTTATGGCATTGTATGAATTCTAATTGTACGGCATAAGCTAAATACAACAAAATATGTCTAAAGCGTAACCTGGATAAGGCAGAAAACTGTCTTTGTTGGAAAAGATCGTATCTCGAGAAGCTTCAAATTATTTTTTATTATTATTTCATTATATGTGTTGCGTTTCTGAATTTCAGTTTCTTTCTCTCTTGGGGCGTCACTCTATTGAAATGTAATTTTTACACGAGATAAACTATAAAATACCTACAACGTTTTCGTTCTTTGAACGAATGTGCATTATTTATTGACAGTTTTATTTAAAACCTGAATAAGCCGGAAACCAGTACAAGACGGAAGAAAATGTTAGACCCAGCCGATTCCGGCTCAGAAGTGATTCACTAAAGTATATTGGATTATTCAGTTGCCAGCCAGACAGCGCATCCTATTTTTCTGAGAACATTTTCATCCGCCACACGCATTTCGTTCCGCTTACACGTGCAGATATAATTGTCGACCTTCAACGACGTTCCGTGAATGTTACGTCCACCCACGACATGCCCACAAATTCACAATATGTCTTCTCATCTAGAACATATGCTTTGCTGAATAACTGCTGTAGACGTAGCTTGTACCTTGTTTTCTCAGTCTTTCCAAGCTTGACCCCGATTCCCTGGCGTACCTTTACTCCAGTATCATAAGCAGTTGTCTGTCATCTGATCTCGTAGTCAGGATTTATGGTTCCTCAACCATCAACCTCTTCATATGTTTCATGCCATTCCTCGGATGAACGCATCAAAGGGATCATTGCGTATCATCCTTCTTCAGACATATGCAGACTACGGTCTGTCAACTGTCGGACATCACGTCCGTCATGAATCGACACACATTGACCATTTGTTCTTTATTTTCTCAACCATCCTTCTTCTGTCAACTCTGTCGTGACATGTCATATTATCCCACTGCTGTACGTCTCCCATTTCCTCTCACCATCTATTTCCTTGTGAATGCTCCCGTCAATATTGCACCCTGATTCCTTAATACGCCACCCAATGCCATGTTAACAGCGCCTTATTCTTGTCACGCTATTTTTGGATCACTTCTTTTCCCCATTATCTTTCCAGTCATTTTCTTTTTCACTCCAACATCTTCTAACATCTTTCCCTTTCAATCTTCAGCAACTACTTTCTAGTCCCCACTGTCATCTGTCATTTCTCTGCCTGCCGGTCGAGTCGTCTCTAGCCACCCCGGCCGACCCGCCATCCCGCCAGCGCTGCCGTCGACGCCGCCGCTGCTGCTGCCGGCGCGTAAATGAGATTTATCTGCAAACGCGTTTCGGGCAGCCCTTTGAACTTGCAAATAAAAGGAGCGGCAGCGCGGTGGCGCCCTCTCGGAAGCCCTGTGTCTGCGAAGACAAAGGAGGCGCGGCGCCGCACGGCGTCTCCCGCGCTCGGCGAGAGCAAGGGCGAAGGAGAGGACGAGGGCGAGGGCGAGGGCGAGGGCGAGGGCGAGGGCGAGGGCGAGGGCGAGGGCGAGGGCGAGGGTGAGGTTGAGCACGAAGGCGAGGGCGAAGATGAGGGCGACGATGAGAAAAAAGGCGAAGGTGAGGGAAAGGGGAAGGGCAAAAACGAAGAAGAAGGCGATGGTGATGGCGAGAAGAGGAAAGGTTAGGGGAAGGGCGCGGGTAAGAGCGAGGGCAAAAGCGGGGAACTTGGGCAAGGGATCAGTGTTTTTCTCGGCAGAAGTGGAAATCATTTCGAGGAGCGCTCGCCGTCTCTGAGAACGCTCGCAGCGGGCTGCGGTGAACCAGACATTTATGCGGTTTGAGACGGCTTCGTGGTGAGTGGGTGAGTGGAATTTCGAACAGTCGATTACCACACACTTAGTTTTTGTCCAAGTAATGATAATTTTTGCCTACAATATTTTAAAGGTAATTACATATTATCGAGAAAAACGAATATCTAAAAATAATCCGATTTTGGTTTTATTTTTATTATGTGAAATATTTCCATTTCCGTATTTACCCCTATGCTGACTTTATATTAAGCAATCCTTTCTAGAGTTAGAGCCAAAAATGATGATTTCGAGGTATGAATCAGTTCCAACTAAAACACATCGTGTAGTTGAGTTCCTCTATAGGTTGATCTTATTTACACAAGTCGTCGAAGTTTTTATTATGATAGAATTAATTAGAATTAAGACAGAAATTAAGCACGTCGCTTTCCTTGATATTCGTAGCAGTCTACACGTAGGCTTCCGCGGCTCGAGTCCATTACTTCTAGGCTGTCCAGGTGACGCCGCGTCGTTGGCAGATAGGCCGACGTTTCGCCTGTCATGTCGTAGGCTTCTTCAGGGTACTGACCGGCTGGTCGGCCTATCTGCCAACGACGCGGCGTCACCCGGACAGCCTAGAAGTAACGTTGAAAAGTCCTTTAGGAAAATACAATGCTTGATTTATGGAGTTAGGTTTTCGGGGACATCATCTGCCATTGCCATTAGTCCCTTCAATGAACTAAATATTTTTAACCCAGAAAACTTCTCCTTCGCTGAATGGTGGGTTCCAGTGTCGATAACATTACATTGTCTTACAACTACAAGGGATTTCCTTCCCAGCAGGTCTTACATGCCGACTACTCTTCCCACGAGTGTGATGGTGTAGTGCATACGAATGTGTGCAAGCTAATACGATAAGACAATGCAGAAGAAGGAAATATCGCCTGTTTGTTGCGCATCTTCCCCGGCACTCGCTTGTCATTGACCGGAGAAACCACGGAAAGCTACAAACCTGAGCGGGATGCAGCTTATAGTTGATTGGTTTATGATTCCCGGCGCGTCAACTGCTAAGATAGTTAGTCCTGTAAGTGTAGTAAATGTTCTTCCCTCAGGAGGAGGGCGCTGATCTGCCTCCGCTGGATTGTGAGATTCGGATCCGACCTGCCGGCGGCTCGCGGGTTTTCCTCACACAGGTATTTCTCACCAGCTCCCCGCTCCATTCAGGGCTCCCGACTGGTCTCCAGGCATGTGAGGTAGTGAAGTTAGTGTAATTGAAAGGAGTGAAAATAGGATAAGGAAGAGACAGGAAATATCACGCGCGTCCGTTGCCTGTTTGTTACGGTATTTCTCCAGCATTCGTCTAGTGTTGGTCAGAGAAAGCACGGATAACTTCCGATCAGAACAGTCGACCGCGAAAAGTCTCCTACAGACAGATAGTGAATTTGACCTAGCTATCTTGCTAGAGTTGAAAATCCTGCTACCGTCGGGATTCGAGCCTAGGACATCACGGTCAGAGGAACTGTAGTGACATCAGTTGATGGCCTGGGCATACTGCTACAATTCTTCTCCAGACTGGACCACAATTAAACACAAGTTTATATCTAGTGGCGGATATGCGCCACCGTAGGAACGTAAACCCTAAAACCTCTTCGTCAGCCGCTGCAGAGTACGGAAAAGGTAGTTGTGAGCTAACTCAGCCGTTCGGAATCTTAAACCTCTCGTGGAAAACGTGATGGAAATTTTCTAAGTCTTCCATAATTTGAATGGCTGACTGAAACATGGGAATGTTACAAATATTTGCAAAGCCTACACATTTCTTTATTAATCCCGCTCACGAGTAATAGAGTTGCAGACCTTTTTGGATAAAATTACACATATTCGGACGTGCGGCGAGGGCGGCGAGGGCGGCGAGGGCGGCGAGGGCGGCGAGGGCGGCGAGGGCGGCGAGGGCGGCAGGACGGCGGAGGACGGCGAGGACGGCGAGGGCGCGAGGGCGTGGCCGACCACTCGCCTTTGGTGCGCCGTGCTGGCCCGTTGCTGAGTCCGCTCGATCCTTTCCACTGCTCATCGATCTCTCTCGTCCCCGCCCACTGCCCCCGCCCCCACCCCTCCGCCCACTCACGCGGTCCCATCGCGCGCCGCTCCGCTCCGCGCTGACGCTAGTTCGTCAACAGTAGCAAATCGCCACACGCACCACGCCAGCAGAAAACTTGCCCCCGCCGCCACCTCCGCCCCCGCCCTCGCCGCAGCCCCGCTCGCTGCTCGCTGCTCTCCGCGGACGCAGCGCTCGAGCCCAGGGGCGGGAGGGGCGACGCAATGCCATGTGAGCACAGCGGCGGAAGCGCGTAATCGCAGGTGATGCATTTCAGCACATACAACTTTTGCAAACCCTAATCGTTAGGAAGGGTATTTGGAAGCAGACGATGATAACCGTTGAAATGTTAAAAGTAGTACGAGAATATAGACAAAGAAGTCTTTTCATGGGTTATAATATTGATATTAGTATACGTTAAAAGGAAATAAAGGAAGGAGAATTAAAATGGCGATAGCAGAAAAATATTTAATCACCATATACAAGTAGAACTCTATCAGCAGAAACATGAAACGTCACTCAAACTATGTCCTATGTATCTCCGATTGAAGAACAATTCTCTACATTGACAGTCGCTGAAATAAGATTTTCACCTGAGTAAGAACTAAAACTGCAAGAAAATTTCAGATTTGGGCAAAGTGGTTTTGCTCGGCGAGTGTTTCGTACTTTTTAAAGATCCGATAAGTTTGAAACTGCCACTAATGGTTCAGAAAGGTCCTAGTAATAAAATGTATAAAATAGGAAACAGTAACGTTCCATCTAAATACCAATATACCAACTAAATACTAAATACCGATTGGAAAAATAGTATAATGCGTGACCGTCGCGTTGTTACCCCGTATCAGTATGCGACTGGTAATTCGGAGAAAGAAACAAGAAGAATATTTTCAACGTGAACCACGAATATTCGATAATGATATAACGGAATTTATGTGTGAATGTGGGAGTAATCGAGACGAGAAGCCAATGAAATGGCTGGAAAATGAAAGCCACGGTTAGGGATGAAGGTTATGTTTATCATGGCTGCTATAACGGTGATAGGACAAAGCCGTCGTTTGGAGAGCAACAAAGGGGCGTTGCGGCGAGAGTGAACTCAATGGTATGCTTTGGGGTCGTAAAAACGCTTTTGGGGGCTGGAGGGGAAGGCCTGTGGTTGTGCAACACACAATGCGGTCGGCGAGGGCAGTTGCATTGTCAACAAATGGTAGGGCACCAGAGAGGAAGCAACAGGCCGAGCTACTTCAGCCCGAAAACAGATCCCGATGAAGGGGCTTACCGACTTAGCCGAACAGTGTTGCCAGATGCTACTTAAGCATCTTTTATTGACGTTTTAAAGTTCGATTCACAATCAGTTATAAGCGGCGTTGATTGCAAAAATATCGGCATTTCACATAAAGCGACTAAAGCAATTTTAATCCCCGCTCAACAACGTTTGAACGGCGTTCAAATAAAATGTAAGCTTTAATTTAATGGAAAATTGAAAATAAATTTTTGTTAATATTAACGGATGGGATGAAATTTAGAAAAAAAAGTTGAGTAATTTTATGCATAATCAAAGTGATGTTTAAAACAAAGGTAATCAATTAATATTACAATATTAATTGATGATAACTAATTAATTTTTAATGATAAATAATTATTTTTTAAGCAGTGTTTCAGATCGCACGAGTATGTATTCATATTAAATAATGATTGTTCGATTTATGTGTGCCATTACTTTACAATTCCGTTTATGTCGTTTTTCTTGTAATCTGGAAGTATTATTCTCATATTTCATTACTTATTGGTCCATTTTGTTTAGCGTGGAAACTATTGGATAAACCCATAACAATATTAAATCCGTCACTGTACAACACATAAGCTGAAAATGATGTTTTATGCTGACTTCTGCTTTTTACTATACTCACAACTTACTCTGACAACTATGGTTTAGAAATATGAAAATTGGAATAATTGATGGTTTGAAATATATTTTATTTATATACTTATTTATTTCATCCGGTGTTCACAATCAAAAACGGAATCGATAATTCCTTACGAAAAACACAATGATCATGAAAACTAACAAAAGTCATACAAACGCACATTATCCAAAACCATTCTCCATGAATCGGCCGGTTATTAAAACTCGATATCCAAAGGTTGACAGGTGTTCTGATCATTAAAGCACGGGTCATTCCCTAGACGCGGTCCTTGGCCTACTGGTGCACTGTTCCGTGAGCGCTGTTAGGCTGCCGGGGAGGGTGGGATCGCGA
>BOPP01000131.1:1523060-1534026 GCA_017312745.1 Gryllus bimaculatus
AGCCGTCCCTCCGGCCAAGCCGTCCCTCCGGCCAAGCCGTCCCTCCGGCCAAGCCGTCCCTCCGGCCACGCCGTCCCTCCGTCCACGCCGTCCCTCCAACCACGCGTCTCTCCGGCCACGGCGAACCCGCTCACGTCGCCTCGCTCGCATCGCCCCGCCATTTCGCCCATTCCCCTGTAGCAACCATCGCATTCTTCTCATCAGTACCTTCGCACTGTCTTCGCGGAATCGCCCTTTCGAACGTCTTGTGGGAATGTTTTACCGTTTACCACAAGGCTCCCCGCCGCGAGTTTACCTTGGTCGCCCAACACACCAATGAACCCAGTACTCGCACAGGACACAGCGCGCATCCTGTCTTTCCTATTCCACCTCGCACGTTCTGCCTCGTACCAAGCGTCAAGCTTCATTGCTGATTTCGCGCCCGAGATAGCGGAAGCTGGGCAGGCACCAGAGGGGCAGTGGACATAATTATCGCCCTCTTCTAGGCGTTGTGTTTTTTCCTAAATTATACCTTCAGGGGCGACGTTGTCACCTCTATTCAGTTCTGATGGCGAATTAGAAGCGTCATCTCGGTTTCAAATTTTCTGTGTCACGTCCTTGCCGTTAGAGTCAAGTGTGACGAATTGAGAAGGGCCAAAAAATAGGTCCATAGATTTTTTTCATGACTCACATTTTTACTATAATAGTATGCGTCTTTCACTTAATGCAGTTCATTTTTGGTAACCTGTGCATGATGAAGCACTGCCCTACTTCGGGTTTTAAATATATTGGTTTACGAGTTGGGAAAGCCAAATGTGACCGCTTTTCGGCGCTAACTCAGAAGCAAGTCTGAAGGCTGAGGCCATTCCGAGAGGATTCAAACTAGAGATCATAAGCCCGGATTTTTCAGTACTCGTGTATCAACAACCAATAGATGATAGGGGTTCACTTGCAATTATTTTATTACATTCTGACCTGCATTTGAAATATCCAGCCGACCGTTTCTTTTTTCTTTGGATGCGTAGATAGCCTCTTCGTTTCACCCTAGGTCCCTTCGTATCATCCTCATTCTAGTAAACATTAGCCGTCGTGACACGTACTCACTCAATCACTGTACAATCAATATCGCTCATAGTTTGGCAAATTTGCTCTCTCTCATTTTATTCCTATTAAGCCGCCTTCTGACTAACCCGGTAACCTTGGACTAAGCCTTTTTCATCATGCCATACATATTTCCTGCCCACACTATCTCCTTCTATGGTAATTTGTACCTCTCTGTGTCTCCCTAATTTATTTATGTGACCACCGTACTCTCCCCTTCCGTCCGTGCTTTTTTGGTTATTCCCACCATTCGCCGGACTTGGCAATTATCAGCACCCTCGTCACGGCCCCCTCCGCCCCGCCCGCTGCGCCGCCTTCTTGCGCCCCGCCCCTTTGCTGCATCTGACATTATGGCCGGCAATTCATCGTGGCTTCGCGCCACCGCCGCCTCTTCGGGGAGGCGATATATGTGAGCCGAGAGCGAGAAAGATAGAAAGGGCGAGGAAGACTCCAAGGAGGCAGAAACGAAAGCGAAAGCCGGAGCGTTTGTACTAGAGAGGGAGAGATACGAAAACGTGAAATTGTTGTAGAGAAGAACTTACTATTTTTTCTAATAATGAATCAGGAAAGACGAAATTCCATGCAACAGCTACGGTTTTCATATTGCGTGCTTGATCTTTCACCCCTGGTAAATGCAAGACAATATTATGGTTAGACGTATGAACGGTTGGAGGCGGTTATTACATATTTTTCTACATTATATTCTTTTGTATTTTCACGGAAATGAACGTCAATCAAGATAAAATAGTGAAAATAAGCTGAAGCGTCATCAAATTTTACGTTCTACAACTTCATCTAGAAGGTCGGTTGAAAAACATTGTTTTTACAGCCTAGCTTACCTTCTGCGTATTTTACCTCATTCAGATGTTCATTCATAGACATATTTGCATATTTATTTATTTCTTAACACAGTAATTAGTAGCAAATGAGAACCGGATGTCGAAGCTTCATCGCCTGATTCTTTCGAAGACAAATGATGATAACATGCGGATAATCTCCTTCCTCTCTGTCGATTTCATCGCCAATTTCAAAATCAGTACTTTGATGTCTCAGATCTAAAACTATTTTTCTAAACTGTTCCTCTCTATTGACCATATTTATATAAACATACAATTGTATATAAATAAAAATATCAGAAGAAACAATAAATGCTCCAAGCAGTACGGCATTCGAACGAGAAATTGAACACTTAGCAACAGTTGCGACACGGAGATAACCTTGTCACCGAACGCGGACTTAATTCACTGCTTCGCTTCTCCCCATCGACTTGAAAGATGTTCGAAGACAGGCACAAGGCGGCCATTCTCAGCTTCTCAACAAAATGGCGAGCTAACAAAACGATACCCAGAGGAAACCTCCGTGACGCGACTCAAGAATGGTAAATGCGCAAGTAATGGTATGTTCTTTATTTACTACGTCATTTCTATACCCAAGACTCACAAACCCCCTGCAGTACTTACAAAACCGTACAAGCACACCACGGAACGGGGTGTTTCTAATGCATCTTACAGAACTTTTTCAAATAACTTTAATAATTCTTTTGAAAATAACACTCATACTACATTAACAGAACTAACAATCGATCGAATTAAAATTCAGTGCCTCAGGTATTTCCATTTCGAGTTATTACTATGCCTTGATTAAAAATATTTTCAAAAATACTCTGAAAAATACGTGGATAGTTGTAATATCTCTGATGGTTGCGAAATGCAATCGCAGCTAATTCACTCTCACTGCGAACGCGTTGCAACTTCTCTCTAGATATGTATTAGTATTGACAATCAGAGTAACATTTTTGAAGGAATGCACAGGAAAGCACTGAAACAATTCGAAGTGATTATGACAGCAGACCATTCCCGATTTAAAGGTACAGCATCATCGCGGAAGGTAATGAAGAAAATTCTTTGCTCGGAATTTCGATAAAATGCTACGATTTAAAAACGGGACAAAACGGACAACAGGCAGACACATGACCATTGTTAGCTCCAAGAAACACCAGATTCAAATTAACGCCAGCCCCAGGCAAAGTTATTCAGCGAGTACTTAGAAACGTGGCTCTCCCGGAAACGACGCCTCCTAGACATAGTTGCCAACGTTTCGGCTGCCATTCTGTGACATTCCTCGCGGAATATTTCGACCTTACACAGTTCGCTGGGTGACGGTAGAAACGCTGGCAAATATTTCTTGGATGTGGAGCAGCCTGGTCAGTTAAGATTCTATTGACTCCGGGCGCTAAAGGGTAGACTTCCATTTCACCTATCACATCACCCACTATCCACATAAACTGTAGTAAAACAGATTAACACAATGCTACTCGCCAACTCGTGGGGTGAAGTATTCTTTCACGTTTCTAAAATATAAAGAAAACAACGGAGTGGAGAAGAAACATTTCATCCAGAATAATACAACATATTTATATTTTATTTTACAAACAAATTCTGATAATATGAACAAAGAAACAATAAAACTGAAGAAAAAATTGTAGGTAAGAAAAAGAGCAAGTAAGTTCATCTCTGAATCGTAAATTTCACTTAAAATAAATATAGTATCACTATAAAATAGCTCGTGGAATGGACTCGGAACTTCTGAATATCTCGTAACTAATGGACAAAGCTTTTCCGTGCATTTTCTACAATTGACGTGAATGTTGATATGAGGATATTAAAACTGACTAAATCACTCGCATCCAGACCTACTTCATTGTGGACCAAATAGACGAGTCACGCGCTTTTCGTTGACAAGCCAAGTGATGGATAGAACATTCCACTGATCTTCAGAACTTCATCTACGGACATTACGTTGTTATAAGCCACGGTTGGTGGACACCGGACCAACTCCGTCTCTCAATTTCAATCCTCAGAGCCTTGCGACCGCCTGCAAATCGTCCCTCGCGCAGGCGCCCAACTACCCTCCCGCTGCACCTGCTTACGTGCGCGGGTGTCTTCCCCGGCCCCGGCCCTCTCTCCGCATTCAGGTGGGGCGAGCAGCGGCGCGCGAGAAACTGGCCGGGCGATTTGCCGTAGCAGGGCGTGTACCGAGATAACGCAGCCACGAGCGGGCAGTCGCCAGAGGGAATAAAGGAAACAGTTGCCCGAAGTGGAGAGGGATGCGGCGGTGGCGATGGCATGTGGGGGGGGGGCAGCGAGGGGCAAGAGGAGCAGAGAACGGAAGGAAGAGAGGGCGTGAGGTGATGAAGCAACAGGAGGAGGATCAGCTGAGGCATGCGGACAGGCAGGTGTAGCAGGAGGGGCAAGACTATACGTAGTGGAAAGAGATCGGAGAAGGAAAGAGAAGGACGTGAGTGGTCAGGACTGAATGGGGTAAATGATAGGATAGGAAGAGCGGTTCAGATGAAGTACCGAGATCAGTTCGAATGGGACACAGAGTTGCCGTATGCAAAGCGTTCGAGGACCAAGACGAGGGATAAGGTGAGGGAGCAGAAGAGGGAGGAGACGAGGGATGAGGCGAGGTAGGAGATGGAGGAGGCGAGTGGGGAGACGAGGGAGGAGACGAGGGAGAAGGCGAGGGAGAAGGCGAGGGAGAAGGCGAGGGAGAAGGCGAGGGAGGAGACGAGGGAGGAGATGGAGGAGGCGAGTGTGGAGACGAGTGGGGAGACGAGGGGAGAGACGAGGGGAGAGACGAGGGGAGAGTCTAGGGAGAATACGAGGGAGAAGGCGAGGGTGATGGTAGGGCGTGGTCAATTGTGATGGAGACGACAGTGGTGATGAGAAGCACGAGCGGAAGTGAAGGAGAGAGGGCGATGGTCGTAGCGAGGGCTGTGGTTGGGCAAGAGCAAGTGCAATAGCGAGGGTGTTCGGGGGGCGGGGGCGGGGCAGGCCGCTGGCTCCAGGAACAAGGGCGGACGCGCCGGGAAAGGTAATGGGAAAAGGGCGATCGCCCCCCGAACAAGTGCCTCGCGCCGCCGCCGGCCGTGGAGATAACAGGAGTAACTTACATTGCTCGATGCCACCGGCAAAGGGAGAAAGGGTTCCCAAATGAGTTTAGATGAAGACCGAACATGCCACAACGGAGCACAAGGGAAAATGAACACGGCATAGTGTCCATAGCCTTAAAGAACTGTTCCACTCTTGGATTTAAATTTTCACTCAAAGTATTTCATTGAAGACATTTCTATGAAAAGTAAAGAAATTCGAAATGAACACATGCCTCATATTCAACATCATTGATTCTCTTCAATCTCTGCATTTCATAATGATAATTCAGTATTGGAAATTCATATTAAGAAAATAAGATTTGACCTTTCACAATAGTGAGTGATATTATCAAAAATTAGTAACTTACCCCTTTCATGTTATCAAATCACTACCAGGGGCCCAAGTATTTTTTGTAGAATTTCTGCAGAAAATCGAGTTTGAAACCACAATGTAAAACAAACGCGTAGAGTCTAAATGGTTCGAACAACAGCATCCATCAAGATTTTCTTATATATCGAATCCGTTTTCAACCGTATCCCAAAATAACCGGTCAGAGCAGTCGCCCAACAGAGTTCTCCTCCACCATACGAATTCGATGAAGCTGTTTAGTTAGTGCCCAGAATCCTGCCACCGTAGAGAATCGAACTCTAGGACCTCCCCGATCAGAGGCACTGCAATACCCTGCAGTCAGTTGATGGCCTCAGCTACCTCAGCTCGTTTGCGCGCCATTAATACGTAGACATGTTCACACTTGTTCACTTGGTTCACGAACACTGTATTCTCTTCTAGACAACTATGATCTATTACTGACATTTGTAGACTACATTTCTGGAATAATAAATAACGGTTCGTTAAAAATGCAATGAATTTTTCATAACTTGGTTATTGAACCTTGTTAATAAATAAACGGGTTTTCAAAAATTGTTTTCAAGCATTCCGTTACTTCAGAAGGTATCTTAGAATTTATAACATTCAGTATCTACGAAATGTCTATAAAAGCAAAGAACTTAAGACATGATGGGTACATGAGAGATCAAAATTCTCGCATTCTTTTCCAATTTAAATATATTTCTAATTTCACAGAATCCATATATTAGTCTGGTTCATTATAAATGTAAGTAAAGAAATTGCATTGAAAATCAATAGATTCATTCATGTGTTAAAATCATTCGCAATTATTTTGGGAACGAGAAATATTTGTCGATTACTCCTTGATTTGTTTAAAATCGTCATATCATTTGACGGATTTTGACATTGGTTTTAAATATTTAAGATTTAGAGAATAATATTTTTAGGCTGAAATATTGAATGAAAAGTCCGTCAACTGATGACATTCGCTCTCGCAGGACACATGAAAAGTAACGTCAATAAATATCAATTTACAGACTGTTCGTCAGTGTCACTGTAAGGGCTAATAACGACCCGATGAAATGTAGGAGAACCAAATCATTTGTTACGCTCGTGAAATAAAGTTTGCTTTTAGTGTAAAATTTTATTTTGTCGGCACGATAATTTTTCTACAAAATATATGACTGCGATTGGATGTTATGCAACATTACTATGGAGACTGAGTTTAAAGAATCGCCTTTCCTCCATTACTTCTGTCCTTCTCCTAATTAACAAAAAAAACAACAACAAATAAAGAAAAACATTGATGGATGTTTAATTGTACATGAATTCCTATGGCTTTTCGACACGTTGGTGAAGATCATATTTTTCTGTAATTCCAGGGCGTGGCAGATATTCATTCCCCACTGGATAGTGAAATGCGACGCGGACCTACACATACTTTGCGGACAATTTCCCCCTCCATGCATCTCCCCCAGCGGGGTACCGCCTCAGTGGGGACAATATCTAAGCTAGAAGACCGGGCCATCGACATGTGTAGTTGTGTATTGCATGCGTTTGAGGGGATAGGGTAATACAATTAAGAGAAAGTACAGATCGCTCGCGATTCATGGGCTATATTTTAGGTACTGCTCTGACATTCGCCTGGTATTGATTGGGGAAACCCCAGAAAACTTCCTATCAGGGCAGTCGGACGAAATATTTCTTCTCCAGGCAATGGCTGAATTCGATCTACCTGACTAGCTTGTGTCAAGAATCTGCCATCACGTTCGAAACCTAGGAACCACTCTGGTCAGTGTTGATTCAGAGACAGCGGCAATGTTGGCTTTGAGCCAATCCACTCGGCTTGAGATGCGATTCTTAACACGATTCTTACTAAATAAAGAAAACTCTCTAGTAATCATAGTCTGAGATATATCACGCATGAATTCATTTTTCACGAGTAATTACTATAGTTTTTCTTATAATATATTTCTTGAAGTCGTTACTCAATAAACAGATATTTGACTACACTGGGTCGTAGTGAACTATGAATAATTAGATCACTGGTGTTCTTATCGTAGAGAAAACAATTAATGCGTTTGTACTCCGACAATGACTATAAATTCCGATTTAATTTGAAAACTTAAAGAGATGTTCATAAAATTGGGCAGAAATATAGACAGCCCATAGAGTGGTGAGCGCGATTTTAGTAAAAAGTAAAGTTTTTAAAAAGACTCGCGCTGTAATTTCACGGAACTGTAGAAGTTTGCTCATGGTCTAACCAATGAGAAATGTGGCTAGCAATACACAGGACATAATTATTCAGGTGGACACACATGATTATTCAGGAGGAAGAAAAAATGATCTCTTTTGATTAAGGCTTGAAAGACGAGCCGGGATGTTACGAGACATGAGAGTTGTAGTCTTTCCCCAAAATAAAAGTTAAATTTATAGAAAAACAAAATCCTATAGTAGAAACGGCAGACCGTAAATCAGTTTTACTGTAACTTAATTTACCATTTTTTCTTTGAAATGATTTTAATTCAGTATGACAGACATTTCGGTGAAAAATGTATATTGTTTAAAAGTTTGTATCTATTATGTACGGTTCCAAGAACGAATGTAAATCTACAGCCTTCAAGAGGAAACTAAACATTGGTTCCTAAACAGTAAATTTTGTCGTATCAATTCTACTCCGTCTGAAACTATTCAAAAAATTATTTTATTTAACTGAAATCCATTGCATTAGGTGTCTCACGAAAATATTAATTCCTATTAGCTTTACTTTGACCTGAGACAGAGAATATTTACGCTCTGTGACCTTTAAGCATTTCGTGGGAGATCAGAACAGCGCGTTAATATATTGCGAAGGCAGTGAATATTTATTTAAAATTTGTAATGTTAGGATAGAATAGCTAGAGCAGGTATATGTTATTAGTGATTGGAGGAAAGTATCAGAACTCTAATCATTCTTTTCACGTCACTGTACTCATTTGTGTAACATTTAGCTGTGCTAGATATTCGAAGTGGATAAAGTTATGTACTGATTCAGTTTATATTAATTAAGTTAATGAATTAAATAACTGAACGAGCTAATTAAGTAAAATTAGATAGCAAAACTTAAGATGATCTCTGGAACTTGAAAACTTTTGAATGTGATGATTGTTCTGCTACACAGCGTAGTAGTATTTTGATATGCAACACTTTCATGTTTGTGTAACATTGTAGAATGGGATAAAAGCTACAACGAGGTTATTATTACTCTTGATAAGCTGGAAACGCACAATGCAAAGCAGAAAACACGATATGAAAACAAACCTCATGTCAACAAAATTGACAAACTAGGATTGTCGTTTCGAGGTATGGCACCTATCAATGAGAAAGCAGTGTCATGAAGTCCATTGGCATAAAATGGCCCTTGTTTAATTATGTAAAGCACAGATTGGATATTTTGAACTTTGCATGGCAAGTGACAATTAGATGTAACACCGTCACTTCATTGGATGGGTAATAACAGAATACAAGTTGTTAAGGCTCAGCTATTTTTGAAAAGTATGGGAAGTAAACTGAAATTAACAAAAAAAACAAATAATTCAAATCAACAGATTGACCCTACCGCCTTACGAAACTTAACATAAATATTCTCTTGTGGAAAACATATCAGATTAATGAAGCAGAAAAATACGATTTAAGTTTTAAAATAGAGGTAAAATATCTTACCAAATATTTAGTTACGTATGTGAAGTTGATTTTGCATCGTTGGCTGTATTGTAAATTCACACTGACTTGAATGAAGTGGAAGCTGTTTCCCGTACAAATAGGTTAATATTTTAAGAAATATATTTGGTCTGGTTTCTTATTTACTTAATTGTAATGGTTCAAATTTAAAAAAATATAAAATATTACTTTTGATAACACAGACTTTTTTATAGTAAAGTACTGATCGTGTGATTTCAACGAACCTGGACGCTAGATTTTGGAAAAGAAACCAACTAGGTTTGAAATGTTAAAAAATGAAATAGATTGTTAAAAAATATATTGGTGTTTGTTTTTATCAAGGTCGGGAAACGATTTCAATTATGGTGATATTTTTTTTCTAGTAATAATATACTGTTCGACAGAAGCAAATTCATTCCTATTTTCGCCCACATACTTATTTGTAAAATTTCCTAATATAATTGAATACTTCGCAAGATTGTGATGATCAATAAAACATTCACATAACATAAAATATATTTACGTAAATAAATTGTAGTATTACGATTCCATTCACTTTCCTATATTTTTGTTGTTTTTTCATTGTTATTGTTGTTAATTAAATCGCATCAACATCTACATGACATGATATGGTGATGGTAGGGTGATGGTAGGACATGATATGGTGAAAGGACGAATGCAAATACAACCATACCCGAGGCGGGACTCAAACTCGCAATCCTTCGGTCCAAGATTGCTGCGGCACTACTACCTTAACGATCTTGGCCATCCGGACCGGCACTTTTATGTATTATTTTTGAAAATAGGGAAATAAACTGCTGGTACTGAAAAAATTGAAAAATCAACATAAAAAACAAATGTACTATTTTTATCAGTAAAAAATCAAATACAACATGTTCTTAGTTCAATATTTTGGCACTAATTCCTTCAGCCGTGCTCTGTCTCTACCACGAAATGGTCTGTTGCAGTAGGAACACATTTTCCAGCATAATTCTTATATCAACACCGATAATACTTTCTCTTCCATTCTATGCAAGTATAAATAAAAGGCCTCGTCACTGGAAACAAAAAGTCAGTCAGAGAAACCGCCTTGCACTCACTTATTGTGATTGATTTTTTCCAAACTCACATTTTATTCACATATTTCGAATGCCAACATTTTAACTCCAATTAACTAATATTTAATTATGTCTCGTGTTAGAATACAATATTTCAATGTAAATACATCATAAGTTGTTTATCTTTAAATTCATGGGTAAAACATGTAGAAAAATAAGAATGAAAGTAGTCGCCATCTGGGCAAGAGAGAAGAAACAATACTGAGTGAAGAAAGTGTATTAGTTGCATTCTAAGTATTATGGCGTAAGCTAGTGTGCCTCACATTGTCTATATCACGAATCTTTTGCACTTAATTGGACGTAACAGGCTACAATAAATTACCCATAAAAAACATTAATTTCTGTAATATATATTTCACATTCACGCTGGTAAGAAAACTCAGAGTTGCCATTTTTCTGTCATTTACAAAACTATGTAAATAGAGTCGCAAACATCAGTAAAATAATACCAGACAACATTGGCGCTGCCTTTACATTTGTACCGTAAGATTAATACCACAGTACACTTCGGGTCAATTAAATACGAAAATAAGATATACTAGCATCAACAGCCTTCCAACAGCACTTCATTTGATCACTGCAAGTAGGAGGACGCCACCACGTTCACCGCGACATGAGAGCGGCCAGGCGCCTTGTGAGCACGCGCGGAGATCACAGCCACTTCGTCACGTGCTACCCACCGGTGCGGATAGAAGGCGTCACGGTTACTGCCACGCTGATGACGGGGGTCGCTGTTAATCTTTGAATTAGGCAACGAGGGGTAGACCCCGCCCGGCCCCCCTCCCC
>BOPP01000131.1:1541209-1581326 GCA_017312745.1 Gryllus bimaculatus
GGAAGTGAATGTTGTTCGTTAAGCCCGAGATGTGGTAAATCTGGACGACTCTATTGCCTTCGAGATCCGGACTCATTCGATACTCTCAAACCCACACTGTTATCGAATCCCAAACGTGTAAGGGTTTTTTCAACACGTATTCTTCGCAAAAAGTACGTTCTGAATGTATAATGTGAATAATAGCTCAAAATTCTAAATGGAAAATATTTTTATATTAGAGGTGTATTTATTGGTGTATTAAATTGGTTTGAATATTATTATGTGTTACCCTGTGATCAAACGTTTCCATTTTCATTGAATGTTCTTGCAGTTAAAACAAGTGTACCACGGTGTACAAACATACCAACGGACAAGTTATTTTTCCCCTTTTCAGCTGCGCTATTGAGCTCGCCAGACTTTCTATGGCTCTCTAGCAAACGGTTTGCCATTGAAATTATTATTTTGCTTTTATATCAACTGAACACAGAACTAATATTAATCGCTAGATGAAGTCCGAAACAGATATAACACTTTCATAACGTCACTGATATTTGTTTTGTTTAATTCGTGTTTTCGATATAGCTTTCGTATAAAATAAGAACTCAAATAAAAACTTGATTACACATGTGTATTTGTCACTCTTCAACAGCAAACGGTTCGGAAACTCTCGGGGACTGCCGGGCGATTTCACAAAACTCAATTAGTAGCTGTGGCGGAAGTCAAAGTACTGATGGCTCCTTGAACGTCATATTTATGTTTCACAAAGGTCGTTTTGCCTGAAGTAAGTCAAAATATTCGTCACATTCTATCCGACAGGTATCCTATAATCAACGCCTTTGAAAACTCTTTAAACTTGTGATGTTAGGGTGCACGAAACGTGCATTTCATTTCGGTGACTTTGCATTTTATCGTTTTGTAGTTGAAGTGACGTTTGTGTGAGAACATGGGATGCCTAGATTTTGATATTGATTACTAAAATTTTTGAATTGGACAATGTTGAATTCTCAACCAGTTACAGAATGTCTGAAGAAGTGTTTCTGAAGGTTTTAAATGAATACTTATAGAACGAATAATTATGTGATTAATACGTAATACAATATATAATTACAAACATATTAATACACACTTATACAATATCCCTCAAAAAGAAATAAGCATTAACACCATTCAGCAGTTGTTAGTATCCTTAAGTGTATATGCCGCAGTTTATACACCTTGTGGTCTGCAATTTCAATAGCATTTTGTCATCCACAGGATGCTTTTATGTAAATACAATGGAATGCTTTTGCTATTGTCCTGCTTCAGTATGTGGTATTTCCACACAGTGTCAGAGTTTCAACATTGGAACAAGAGCGTTTTTTTAGAATATTGAACTTTCCTGAAGGTTTAGGATGATAGACTTCACACACGTGGCAATTGTTTCTCCAGGAAAAATAAATTAGAATGATTCAGAAACTGAAAAATGTAAAAATGTACATAATGTGTATAATAGATCATACGTCATCAATATTTCCTGACGCTCAGCCTAGTCAATACGCATTATACTCCGCATGTGGATTTTATGCACGTCAAGTCGGACACTGTTACTCTTAATCTCTAGGTATATGCAAAGGTAAATTCACCTAAGCTCGTCTAAGGAGAGAGATGAATTCCCTCTGGTTATCATAAGGGTGATAATTTTCCGGACGTTTACATCGAGAAAACAGCAAACTGTTACCGCGGACGTGTTCCAAGGAGAGGCACGACACAGACCGGAAGTCGGTCATTGAGTTTCGGTTAAGACTATAGTTCCGCGAATATCTAATTCCTGCACGTGCTACTCGTAGACAACACACAGATCACCGTGGTATAGCCACAGAAAAAAAAACATTGAAGCGTATTATTTTTTCATGGTGCTTCCTCTTATCCATGTTGTATCTGCGCTCAGTCCCACGTTTCAAGTCGTGTGACCCGAGAGTCGAAAGAATGCAAGAATTTCGCTGCCTTAAAACACACATGTGGCATTTTTTTACATACTCACAATTTTATTTTACATACTCGTCATTTTAACACTCGCATTTGTCATGTACTGAGTTGAATAATGCACTTTATCGAATACTACGATGTACGTGAATCTGTGCTACAAGTTGGCTAAAAACAATGATGAAAAATAATAGTTTATTGATAATACATCAGAATGATCTAAGCATCAAAAAAGTGAAACCTTGGTATAAATTTAATATAGAATCATAACAAAACTGAAGCGTTAATTATTATGGCCTTTTTAATTACAATATAATTCTATCAATAAAAACTGATGGTCTATGATTGAAATCGCTCATACATCACAACTCAGTTTGATTAGCTAGTTTTTGATTGTTTCCATTTTGTGTATTTCAGTTCAATAATTTCAGAAACAATCAGGCTAGTTTCAGTTAGCGTACATTGCAATAAAACCTGCGCCTGCAGACGAACAGCGTAGAGGCGGCGTGCGGTGCGTCTTAAAGAGGAGGGGAGGAAACGCAATGCGAGCGACCGACGTAAATCCACGCGAAAAATTTAAAGCTGAGCGGAGTGAACCCTGTTCGATGGCGCTGCGCAGGCCAGCCGAGCCAGGAAATGGTTTTGACACCGGGCACCGAAGTATCTCGTAAACCGGACAAAGGTCACTGCAACCCTCAATAAAAGTGAAAGGATGGGACACGCAGGGGAAGCAAACAGAATAAAAAGAGGTTTGCGAAGAAACTAAAACAAAAGGGATTGAAAGACAAATTGGAATGGTAATGCGAAGGATATTAAAAAAGAAATGAACTAAAACATCGAAATTAAACTTATTAGAGATGCTGACGATTTCGAGAAACATAACCAGATGAGACTGTTCAAATGCGTTCACAAACAGCACAATTACGCGTCTCAGAACGAAGAACAATGCAGATGGTGAAAGAAGAAGAGAAATACACCGAGACGGTGAATAATTTGTAACAAGATCCTTTTAGAAGTGGGGGACATTTTTTGGCAACTGAGCTCGTAAAAGGCGAGCCAGGAAACGTAAAAGCGCGTGACGAATTGAGAACCCTTTCAAAGCAGAAGGGAGACTTCGCGCCAGGCGGGTTGCGTCGAGCGAACGCAGGCGCATGTGTTTGCGCCCAAGACGGGCGACAGGCTGCAACGAAATCGAGGCTGCCGGAAGGTGGTGTCGCGCATGGAAGCATCGCCTGTGGGAGAAAAGGGTTCAACTCGACAGAAAGCGGGCGTGAAGAGACAGGCGTGGCCGTGGTTTGTGGTGCAGCACAACTTAAATCGCGCAGCCCTCCAACTCACGCCTGCCGGGAATGATTGATTGATCACTGTTTCCGGGCGTGTCCACAACTAGTGCATGTAGTGCATGGTTTTATCGTTGGAGGGGGTAGTGTTCTTCACCCGCAGGATGACCAAATCCGGCAGCGCTCTACATATCGGCTTGCGTGGTATTTCCCAAACATATATTTTTCAATCCCCGCAGCCGAGATTAGCTGTAAGTTCCTAACTGGTCTGACACGTGTGAGAGTGTAGTGCATTCAAGTGTGAGGGACGAGGATAGGACAAGTAAGAGGAAGGAAAGATCGCGCGGGGTTCATCGTCCGTTTGTTAGGGTATTTCTCCGGCATTCGCCTGGTGTTGATTTGAGAAACCACGGAAAACTACCGATCAGAGCAGCAAGCGGCTAGAATTTTCCTCCAGACGGCGGCCAAACTCGACCTAGCTATCTAGTTAGTATCGCAAACAGTCGGGTCTCGAAGCCTAGGACCTGCCGGTCAGAGGCACGATGTGATGCAACACTTGATGGCCCGAGCCACCTAAGCCGGTGTGTGCAGGGAGAGACCCGCGGGGCCATGTTGTGGTTCAAAGCGCACCACACACAAGACTCTCGCCGGCAGGGAATAAGACGAGGCGGAAGGCGGAAAAGAGATGGGTTGGACGGTCGAGTTGTGAGGAGGCGAGAGAATGGGAGTCGGAACGAAAGGGAGTTTGACTCTGAGATAGGTGCAGCTGATGTGTCAGAAGCGAGTACACTTCGGTAGAAACAGACAGAACGAAGAGCAATATATTGTGAAACGATATGGGAAGAATAAGGTAACGGTGTGGTGAAGGATAAGGTGAAGCATGAGGTAAGGCTGAGAATGATAAAGTAGCATTGAATTGGGGATGCGGCGAAATGGTATGATGCAGTGCAGATTGAAATAGGGATGAGGAGCGGTGAGTGGTATTTATATAGGAGAAAGACTTGTGATGTGAGTGATATAGTGGACAAGTTTATGTGGCGAGATTTGTTATATTAAGCGACTGAATGGGAACGGTGTCAGCTGGTGTGGGCTGAAATGAATTCGATGGAGTAAAGAGGACATGATAATATTTAGACCAGAGCGGAATGTGAATACTGAAAGTGAGTTGAGGACGTGATTTCCTGCTCAGGGCGAAGAGAAGTGAAGGGGTGGATGGTCCCGGGTAGGGCACACGGGACGGGATGAGGAGAGGTGGGGTTTGGGGGAGCAGTACGGGACGCGTTCGGGTTGGGGTCGTGTGCGAGGTTGGGTCGTAAGTGGTGGTCCGGGGTGAGGGTCGTGTGGGGGTCGGAGGGCGTGTGGGGGTTCGGGTGTCGGGAGTCGAGGTCGGGGGGTCGGGGGTCGGAGGGCTGGGGACGGTGTGGGGCGGGTGTGGGCAGATGGTGGGCGGAGTGGGCGGGGGGTGGGCGGGATGTGCGGGGTGGGCGTGCCGGGCGGGCTCGGCGGGGCGGGGCCGGGCCGCGTCGGGGCGTGTATCGCGGGCTGCGGCCGTGTTAAATATTAATGCTGGGAGGCGCCGCAGGGGCTGAGGCGCGCCACCGTCGGCCGCGCGGCGCGCAGATATCTCAAAACATTTTCGGGCCGCCTCCTCCCGCGCCGCGCTGCGCCGTGTCGCCGCCCACCCGAGGGTTGTCTTCCCTTTCGAGCAGGTGCTTTGGCGGAGGCTTGCGCCGGGGAGGAAACTCAGCCGCATTTGCAAATACGCGGCAGAATCAACGTTTTGTATACGGCGGACTCGAAAACACGCTGCGGTACAGTGGGTTCTCCCCGTAAACAGTCGGTTTTATCACAAAAATACGTACTTCATGTTTCAATTGAATAACATTTTAAAAAGTCACAAACTACTGAAATGATTGTTACATACGTAAATACATACATATTATTACATACGTAAATACATATTGCATTTAAAATTAAAGGTAATTGGTCGTAAATAGTCGTCAATATGTTAAAATGTCAATATTAAGTATATCGGTTTACTTAATCACTATCACTCTGTTTTGTTGTTTTCCATTTACAAGAATATTGCACATAATGCATATCTAATTTATATTTTTATTACAGAGATAAAGCATAAATCCTCACTTAAGGAGATCTACCAGTCCGTATGTCAGAGGAACATTTTAAAACATTTTCTCGTATATACTCTCGTACATACGGTGTAATATTCGTGGAATAAAGAAAGTTATGCAATGCTGCGAAAGTCGATTTCGATAGTTCGACGGAAGTACACGTTCGGTGTCCCCTGATACAGAAAAAGAGGTTCTTTTCAAAACGACCGTCTGTCCGCCTGACGTTTATTCCACTTGTCCGCCTGTCTGTTTGTGAACACCACTAGCGCCTAAACCATGCGTAGGCTGTTCTCCAAATTGAATAAACCCCTGACTTAAGGATTAATAATCTGTCTCGAGTCGAAACTTTGAGATTTTGTAAAACTTTCTTTAAAATTTGGGGGTCATTTACATGAAGCCCACGAACGTTTTCAAAATTTTCTCAAACACAGCTATCATTGGTTTTTTATTGTTGATCCCTTACGCACGACTAAAAATAAACATTTTTTTGTCTGAAACTGAAAATTACAATGATCTGCAGAAACGAAAAAGAAATACGAAAGCAAAACAATAAGAGGAAAGCTGGAATATCCTAACCAAATACATCACCAGATTTCAACACCAGATGCTCAGATCAAATGCTAGTTTTTTCTAGCATGAAACGGAAACTTATTAACGGAGTAGTTTCATGTCATTAACAAATAATGTGATCAACTTATTCTCTTCAATTTAATTTCAACAATATTCAACCGCATTTATGCCACACTGTCCGCGCCATTTTAAGCAATATAATAGATCACTTCCATCCCCAAAATAAACCGTTCGAATCTTCGACCATCAAAATCACTCTCTGGGTTTAAAAGATACCTGAGCAACAACAAACTCCGTAATTCCACGACGAATAACACAACCCCGCTAGCTTTTTCCGCGTCGTCACGTAAACACACCGTTCCGACGACGGAAATGCAGCTTCCCGACCACTGCGTTGCGCTGTCTCGAGCGAGGTAGAAAGGGGCGATTCCGAGGTTAAACAAATTCGCATCGTCGGCGGAGGTATCAGTCACGTGGGAGAGTCGGAAGAAAGACGGCGGCGCTGTTTTGTTTCTCAGCGCCGGCGCGCGCGCAGACGAAAATACACTTTTCATGAGGGGATGTGCGCGAGACGGCTTTCCGTGGCGTTGGCGGAAGCGGCGCTATAGAAAGACGTATTTTCCCGCGCGCGTGGGTGATGAGATGACAAACCTCACCTCGAGGCAACACGGGAAAGTGATCCCGCGGATTTCGTTTAGCAGCGGAGGCAGAGTTTTGGAAACGCTAGCGACAATGGAATTACGAGATGTTAATTTAGAGTGACTGAAAGGATGAATGTTTCAAAAAAGTGTAGTATACCCAACGTACAGCTTTTGAAATCACTGTTATCTGTACAAAGTAACCTTCATGTCTTTCATTTTGTAGGATTTGGACGTTCGTCAAAACAGTGCTCCGGTCCCGAGCCCCGTGTCTCGGAGGCCATTCTCAATACAGCGCCTCGTTTTCGAGTTACACACAATCCGATTCAGTCGGGTACCGCTTTTTCGTGGCTGCCCTCTCCCAGCCGCGCTAACGTCCGTGCGCCCCCTTCGCAAATCCCACCACTCCGCTTCCCTTCCGCCTTGTCCCTTCGTATAGATATACGAAGCGATTTTGGGCCTTAAAAACTAAAATTTTGAGGCCAAATACCTCACGCCTCAAAGAAACCTTTCTCCCACCCTAATCTACAGGATGAGATCTTCTTGAATATTCTATTAGGTTTTTGCTGGTCCAGCGCTTCTTGATATTACCCCATCTGCTCAGACACATGCAGAATCTGCGTATGTCAGGGAGAGAGAGACGAAGAGAGAGGGAGCTGGAGATGTAGGTCAGAACAACGTCTGCCGTTCCACTTAAATTCACTGCCGTTAAAAATACATTCTAGATGATTCAGTTATAGTGAACTATTCACATCGGCATGAACACATGAAATACAACTTCAAGGGAAAACGTTCTTCACTCCAGGGCCACGAAATTCAATAACATTCAGTCTGTAGCGAGAGAGTCTAGAGGATTACTACTTTTGCGACATGAACTGTGAATGAAAGGAATAAAAGGAACTGAGGAACCTATCTCCGAAAAAAATGTTTCCGCTCATCTATGGAAAGTCTTTTAAGCGTGAAATATTAATCTATGTGGACTGCGAGATGAAAACCCATCTGGATAGAACATCATTGATGCTGTGAAATGGTTTTCTCAGACCTAGGGAAATAATTGGGATGTCAAGGACTAGACAAATGAAGAAAATGTTCCAACTGGGTAAGAGTCATATAGCGTATCACAAATATACTACAATATTTTGTCCGTGGACATTACAGAATCAAAAGTCGAGTAAAAACATACTCTTAAAAAGGACTTATAAAACTCTCAATAACAAACAGTATCCAACAAACCGGTATAAAAACTATTATTTTGAGAGTAAAGACGTTAATTGAAATTCATGATGGGTAGTGTTTGGATATTTTATTGAACCTTTGTGATAACAAAATAAGTCTTTGAGAAGAAATTTATTTTTTTTACATTTTTGGATATAAAAATCTCTGCTATGGTGAAGAAAAACTGTTCATTAGAGAGCGTTTCATTATAACCAGAGTGAACTGTAATATGAAATTGAATATACTTGTGCTATTATTTTATTCAGTAATTTTTTCGCTTTTGGCATTTGGAACTTTGGAATGTCATTTCCTAAGCCAACAATACCATAATATACAACGCTAAAGAAAATGGAGGTTTTTATGTAACATAATAATAACCAATGACACAAAACTCCATAAATGTATTACTGGTTGATACATAATTATTACCGTGCTCTGTAAATAAGAGATTCACGTCGAATAAATTAGAAGTTCACACAGCGTAAGGATAAAACCGCGCACATACCAACTGTTACACACGCTACATTGAGAAAACCTTAATATCATGCGTAATATCATGCCTAAGCCTTGGAAACGATGAGTCCTCAAGTCCCTCCTCCTTAAATATAGGTTTTAAAAACCAGAGGCATGTGTTATAATACTTATGCCGATCAACAAAATAAGATCATTCTGAACTTATATTTCATTTTAAAGAGCAGCCCCACCCCTTGTAGAGTTTATCAGAAATTAATAAAGTTTGGATTTAGTATGAATAGTGTTTTATTAAAACAATTATTTAAAACAAAATTTGCTAACTTTTTAATGGGCGAGAGTTACTTTAAAAATATAAAATGTGTTGTGATCTACCTTTAGTATGGAGACTTCCCGAAGATGACCTTTAGAAATCTTATTTCGCACCTTATAAACAACATTGCTTCATGTTAAAATAGAGCGTATACATTTTTAAATATGCATACACTAAACAATATTCTTTGTAGTTGACTAATGAACATTTAAATTCCCTATTTGTATTTTTCTCATAAAATGCAGAAAAACAAAACATTATGTTCGTAAAAAACGAAGTATCCTATTGTATAAGACGCCACAATTTTTCTGTAGAGCGGACCTACGAAAACTAAAACGCTTTCAGCCAACGACTTCATTGCAGCTGTGCGTTGCTGCGTGTCACGGGGCGGGGTCGAGCAGGACCGGACGAGCGGGCGGGCGATGTAGGTTGGGACGAAAGTGATGCTGAGCTAGGAGACGACAGCGGTGGGGCGCCCCGCGAACAACCTAGTCGTATAAGCGGGAAGACGGCGAGGGAGCGAAATTCTGCTAGATATAATGTACTGACCCCGACATAATTGATGCGTAAAGACGGCACATTTTTATAACGTTACTTTGCGACGACAAAATGATACATTACCTATTCGTATTCTACCAGTTCAGTTTTTGAAGACACGTGTGAATTAAAGTCCATGAACCGGGGTGCCTGAGCTCAAAATATTTTTGTCGACCCAAATGGTGTTGGATACCATTTTCGTAAAACTGTTCCTGCACTCAGAGAGGTCAAGTTTAAAACAATTTCAGAGAGAACAGTTTAAGTAATCAGTAGCAAACAATAAGTACAATGGAAAAAGGCAATAGATATAAAATTATTGAATTGAATAAACACTCTACAATATCAAAGACATAATTATAAATTACATAGAAGTAATTCGACTTCATTTCTCCCTTTTTAAAAGCACACGTAAATTAAGTGCATCATAAGTACCGGCCGATGGCCGAAGTTGCAAGTATACGAAAAGATGTAGTGTCGCGATATCTGCAGCGACAAGGACTGCTGCTACGCTTGGAATCTCAGAGAGATTTAACGCAACCAGAAGCAAACAAAAAGAACAGCAGCAAAAGTTACGGTACAAAAGTATGAAAATACACATACAAAAAAAGACAATTTTCAAAAAAATTACTGAATTCAATGAATTGATCACAACAATTTACAATAACGAAGGCGTAATTATAAATTACGTAGAAGTAATTAGAACCCATTCTTCCGTCTTTTAAAAGCTCACGTAAATTAGGTCCGAGTAGGAGCGCCGGCCGGTGGCTCAAGATATAATCACACGAAATTGCGCAGGGGGGCGATATCCGCAGCGACAAGGAACGTTGGTGCGCTGAGGCGCTCGGGGCAGGAGAAGCGGCGGTGGCGCGGGGAGAGTGGAGGGGGAGAAGCGGGGGAGAGACGCGCGTTTATCGCGCCGTAAAACAGAAGACGGCGGACGCGCGCTCCGAGATATCCTTCGCCCGAGGAGTCGTGCGGGGAGAAGGACGGGAGGGGTGAGGAAGGGAGGGGAGGAGGGAGGGGCCGGGAGGGGGGGGGCGCTCCCGTGAGACGAGGACTAAAATCCGAGGACCCAACGGAGAAACGCGCTGGCGGCGCGCGACGTCTGGGAAAGTGGCGACACAACACGCGTTGCACTGGGAGCCATTCGGCGCAAAGAGAAGAGTCTCTGCGATAGAAACTCTGCATGCTTCCTTCCTATGGTGTTTTCTCTTTGCTCGCGTTTGTTACAAATACATTTTGTACCCAAAACTAAAGATGTGCTAAGCAATATTTGCATTTAACGAAAACGTATAAATGCTTTGCTTGCTTTCTTTGTTGCTGTGCTTGTTTTCGCGTGAGTTTCCGGCGCTACACTGTATGCATGGCGATGAGAACGCGACAAAACAGGCGTTGCATTGAGGGCCGTCAGCGGAAACAATAGAGCCACTGCAATAGAAACATACACTTCTTTCTTCATATGTTGTTTTCGTATAACCAATATTTTTCGATGGATACTTTGTGCCCAAAAATACAAAAGTTTTGCATCGCAGTTTCACATAGCACAAATTGGCAACACGAGTGAAATAACTTCCTTTCTACCTATTATGTATCCTCACAGGCGTTATTTGTTATATAAGCATTAGGTGCAAAAAATCGAAGTTGCTTTGTTGAAAATACAATAATAAAAACAATTGTGCAGTTCCTTTTGGTGATGTTCCTCTTTATGCGTTCCTCGGTAAATCAGTGCAAAAATTTCAGTAGTGCAATGCATTATATTCAAAGGATTGAACTAAACGCATTTAACACTCTTAATATTACGTTAAGTTACTGAAATTATGATGTCTCAATGATTTATAAATATTTTACTTACTATAAAATTATAACATTTCATACATTGAAAGCAATGTCAGGTGTTGTTTGTAATCCTTTAATAAAAATTGAGATATTTTGATGTTTTTTTTTCAATTTTTCTATTGGCCGACCTAATTTCAGTTTTTGCCGGGGAACAGGTAGGTAGCTTTTGCACGGCTTTGAAACTACTACCTATCATAAAGTAATTCTTGTTATTTCTAATGTAACGTTTATTTGTTTGCTGCTATCAAAAAAAATCCAAAAAATAATGATTACTCATAAATAATTACGTTAACTATCAAATAATAGTTCTAAATATTATATTTAATGTGATTACAAAGAGCATGCAGAAAATAATGCATAAAATACTTCTGATTGCTTTCTATACAATACGTTTGCAAGTTAAATATAAGAAGTTGGATCCAAATATGTATTCAATGGATATTTCCTGGACATTTAATTACATATACTTCACTTAATATATTCTATTAAACTTTTATACCTTTAAATACTCGAGAATAAAGCTATATTATTATATAAACTTCACAAAGACGCAAAATTACAAAATACCTTGTTTATATTTAATACCTTGAAACTATTCTTCCTGCTCGGTTTTGATCCCTGACTTCCATGATAGTTTTGTATTTATAGGTGCAGAAAATAGTAGCAGTAATATATTATTAGAAAAAAATAAAACATTTCTCAGATGTTCAGTAGATTGTTTCATTTTCTAGATATTGATAGTTTGGTAAAATAAAATGTTTTCTTCTATTATAAATGTAATCAATATATAAATGTAATTCTTTATATGTAAAATAAATTTGTATGCTTATTGTGGTCGCTTAAGACCCCGGCAATTAAAACCCCACTTTAAATAAATAAATTGAAGAGAGGGTGGAGAAAAAAACTACTTATTACGAGGAAATAGAAAAATGAAAATGTGACTAGAAAATGTCATTTCTCATTATTGTGAGTTGTCCCGCAAGCCATTCGAGGGCGGTGGGACTTCGTACTCGGTTAGATTTACCCTGAGGCCAAATCAACATTTTGTTCGGTAAGCAAATAACCGGTAGCAATTAGCCCACTTGCTCTAGCTAAACTGTTTGTTGGGTCTCCGCAATGGTCTGATTGCGATCCTGTGTCAACGAGACAACAGCACTCGCCAGGAGATTAGCGGCGAGGGAGATGCACAGACGCATCAGCAGTTCCGCGTCTTGGGGCAGCTCCATGTCAATGCAACACACGGCGTGTTCCGAGTGAGTTTTGAGTACAATGCTCTCCACTGCGGGTAAACATTGTAGACCTACCATCACTAGCAAACACGACACTTCCCTGATTGACCATGGCCGTATGCGTCATTGACCATTCGATCTTCATCAAAGGTATTGCTTGTTTGCCCTCCTTATGAAAGTACGAAACGATTACAAAAGGTTTGCTACTCAGTGGAAGAATCACTTCATCCCATTTACGGAAGTGGAACATTGCAGTCGAGAAGAGGGTTGTAGTGATGTTTCTATCTACAAGAAAGCAATAGGGTTAATTATTGTTTTAACAATTAATTTTGTATATTTACGTGCTTGCCAGAAATAGTCTATTCTAATGCTGAGAGGAGAAGATGGTTTTTGACCTTTCACAAGAAGCCAACGACACAAAGCTTTAAGGGCGCTAATACTGGTTAGAAAATTACTCTCCAATTCGCAGATTATTACGTAAATAGAGATTACTGCAACAGACATTAAAATCCCGCACAGTTCGAAAAAATGTCTCTTGGTTAGTTGAAAATGGGTTTTTGAGTCCTCAAGTTTGTAGGAACATGTGGGAAAACAGGGTTAAAGAGGGCAGGCGGGAAACAAGTGGAGAAAGATAGACGGGTGAAGGATGGGGGATAGGTGGAAAGGTGAGAAAATAAAAGAGACAGATGTGATAAGATGTGTTCCTTATGCTACTCTAAGGCTTGTCTACAAAGTGAGTTTTCTTTGAACTTTCTATTACTATTTTTTAAAAATTTAGTGTACTCATCACTTCATTACAGAGGTTGTCAAAAAAGTGCAAAAAGCCCGTATGCATGTAAAATATAATTGAAGAAAAAAATACAGGAAAAAAGTCTTAAGAAATTTAAATGGATTATTTCATTCTCTGTGTTATTTGTTCTAAATGTTTAGCTATATATGCCGTATTTCACGACTATCTTTTGTAGAGTCCATCGTGATATTCATGCGGTTTGATCAGTTAATTAAATCCTTATTTTAGTTTGCCTAAGTTTCGGAGTTTCTTTTTCTCCATCTTCAGGACTGTATTATGTAAACAATGTAGTTAAAAAATGTTGTTCAAACAATGTTGTTTATGAAGTACATCCCTGAAGATGGAGAAATAAACTCGTAAACATCGGTAAACTAAAGTAAGTGTTTAATTAATTGACCAATCCCCACGAATAACAATATGAATACTACAGTGGCTATTCTCGGTTCTGGATCTACAACATAGTAACACAGTTTAGAAGCACGACGTACAAACTTTTTTCTACTATCAGGTAGTTTTTACTTTTAAAACAATTATTTACAAAGTGCGTACTTTTCTCACAATTCCAGCTATTTATGAATATTCCATTTATATTTACCGCAATATTACATGCAGGGCAAATATGGACGCTCTAGCCAGGTGGCGATATACATCGAAAACAATTAATGAAGCATATCGTAAACCGCAATCTAATGAGAAAATTGCGAGGGGTGATTTGAAATTTAAAAAAAACAATTTTCAATTATTTACCCAGCTGTTCAACTGTACTCACAATTTTCATACTCAACTGTATCTCACAATTTACCTGTAAATGATTTGTCATCTATTAAAATGCGATGATATTGTCTTAAGAAAAATAAGTGAAAGCCATTAAAGACTAGCAAGACTATTTAGACACGAGTACAAATATGATCTAAATGAGTTATAAGAAACTGTAGTTAATGTTTTTGAGGTTGGTATTACTACAGTGTTATCTTTCCCATGGGTGTTATGTAGATTATTGTTGACAGAAAAATTAATACCTTCGGAAATCAGCATAATGGATCAAATAAGCATTGATATTTTGGATATCACATTCTCTGAATGTTTACATTAATGAGAAATACAAAAAGTATCAAAAATGGTTTACTGGAGAATCTAAACGCGACGGAAAATCTGGATGTGAAGTTTCTACAACATCCTCAAAAAAGTATATCATGCTGGAGGTATCAGATTTATGGAAATACGAGAGGGGACGCTATCATCCCCCACCCCCACACACGGAATAGTAAGATTCGGCGCCAACCTACTCGTTGGCTTGTGGGAGATTTTCCCACATCTTGTCCAGAGGGGAACCGTTTCAGCCAGCACACTCTAAGCTCCCACTGATCTACTCATATGGCGTGTGGCGTAGTGCGTGTAAAGGGAGAATAGAGGACTAGAATGAGGAAGGATAGATCGCACCGGTTCGTTCGTCAGGGTACTGCTTCTTCATTCGTCTGCTATTGATAGGAGAAACCACTCATAACGGCAGCCATTCTCCTTCATACAGCGGCTGAATGTTGCAAGCGAGGTTTCAAAATTCCGCCCTCGTCGGGACTCGAACCTTATGTCCACCCGCTCGGAGTCGCTTCAGAGGCGACGGCGTCTCTCTTTACCCTCACCAGCAGCCACGCCTGCATCTTCCCGTTCTTTACTCCGATTCCACGAACTGAGAATTAGCGCCAGTCCGCTCAAATGTTTAATCGCGCGTATGGGCAGCAGCGAGATGTCGCGCAGCGCCTGATACCATTTCGCAACAGGGATGAGTTCCACACAACACGGCTCACCAGCGACGATCTCAGCGCCGAGTTAAAGGCCGCCGCATCAGCAAGAGGACTACGTGAGAAACGGATGAGAGCAAGCGGTTTGAAACACACTCGCGCGGTGATGTGGGAGGAGTTTGCAGTGCGAAAACGGGTTCTCGGAAATACATAGTGGGCAACGTGAACGCTGCATAGTAACAACCTTGTCATCTCTTTGTACGCGTCCTCCGCTTTCGACAATGTCGCAGGAGACGAGAGGCATAAAGCTGAGTAATTGAGCAGGTGGATTCAAATGAACATCCAGTAAATGGAGTTCCCAGATGATGCGTATACAGATGCTTTTCTGGAAAGGTGAAAACTAAAATGAAACTGTCAGGCAGAGGCAGTCACGGAATCTGTATGTGGACCAACCGACGTGCAAGCGCGACCTGTAAACGCGATGTACATCTGACGCATACCACCCAGTACTAATTTAATTATCACCAATTCCAAATGATGCAGCATTCGAACTTACACGTATGTGGAATTGGAGCAATAAAATCACTAAATCTTGGGAAAGCTCTGAGCACAGGAGGAGTCGCCGTTAGCCTACGAAATAACGAGGAACGGGCAGAAAACAGGTCTTCATTTAGCACAAACTTCGCCCTCAAATATCACACACTCCACCATTTAAGTATCACTACTTATACGAAAACATAGCATTCAATATTTACAAATTATTTTGAATGATTAATGATAATGCCTAAAATTAATATGAGTTTTTACATTTGTGGATAAACAACATTTTTGCTAAATTTTCCCGGGAGAGTAAAATATTTCGTACGAAGATGTTTAATACGCTGTTTTATATCCTGTTTCTATCGCAAATTTTCATGATTTATGCCTTTCAAGAACAATTACTAGGACGAACACTTCCCTGTTCGTCACTTTGAGAGAGATTAGCGAACACTTCCTCTTTCGCCATGGCCGTGAAGCGTGAAAGAAGAATGTAAGCCGCTCCGATCTTCGATAGAAGAATTGTTCGAATGCGCGCCTCTTCGAAATTCTGGTAGACGAACACGCCTTATTTGTTCTGTTTCAAAATGAGAGGCACAAGCAATTTCTTATCATATGAGAAGCATATACGAAAATCCGTAGTTCTTTATAGTATAGTCATATAGAATGAAAAAAATTGACGATATAGTTTCATTACTTCCTTTAATTTAAAAATATTAATTAATATTAATAAGCTATGGACATTTCCATTCTTAAAGGGTGGAAAAAGAGGGTTAAAAGGTGTGGTAAGTAAGAATTTCATGATCACGAAAAAAATACACATTTGGAAAACATTAAACGAAATCTGGCGTTCTTTTTTTGTTATTTAAGTTCGCAGAAACATCTAAATTATTAGCGACTACGACTGCATTTAACGGTATGGTAACTGTGACGATCACATGATATGCTGATGATAGGGGTGAAGGGACGAACACAAATACAACCATGCCCGAGACGGTACTCGCACCCGCGACCCACTTCGCTACGGCACTACTGCCTTAACTATCTCGGCCATCCGGACCGGCGGCGTTCTTTGTTTCATTAAAAGCTACTTACGGAGAGGTAGGCGCAAGCTTAAGAGAGAGAATTCCATCATCGGTACTCACTGAGTGAGACGTCACCCATAGACATTTGTGGTAATTATAAGTTTATTCAAATTTTGAAACATTTATTTTCAGTTAAATGAATTTCAAGAAACATTAAACATGCGTCCATCAGTTTTAGTAAACCATATGTTCATCATCCAAATATTTTTTTTCGTTTCTCGTAGCAGCCTGTGTCAACGCGAACATTGGGGAGAAACTAGTGCTTCATTACTTGACATTTAACTGTTTATGTAGTACATTAAACGTGTGTATAAAAATGAGACGCAATTGCGTATGTTTTATAAAAGAAAAAAATAGAAATTTTAATCATAATAGTTGGGAGCACGAATAAATAAAAATTAGTGTAGTACTGAATTTTTTAGTGATGTGCAGTGAAACGTTTTATGGACTTATGAGAAAATATTTCTCTTTTCTAATTGTCTCCTTGTGAGTGCAGCCGGCCTGTGATAATTCACAATTAATCAACAGTGAATATATAAAATAATGTGAATACAATTTAAAGTAAACAATACGTGCAACAAACATATTCAAAACAATAGAATCAAGGGAGTTACAAACAAAGAGCCCCGAAATGCTAGTCATAGATTTTATGCATCAGAATGGTGACAGAGATGGCTTATAACAGAGCTGCTCAACTTTAGTACCTCAAGTGCTCTTCTGCTGCAACGGCATTTCTAGCTTCCTCGCTCTCATCTCTGATGGCAGAGTCGGAACAAGAGAGCATCACATTAGAAACATTATATGCTTAGTATAGCTAATCCACTTCGATTATCTTACGTCAAACTTCACGAACAGTACAGCTTTGTACAGCTTTCAAGTGCCTCTCCCTAGTACATTCGTGTCACGGAAATCAATGTTTACTTGGCTGTGGCATTGATATTGTCCAAAGATATTATTCAATTTTGATGTCATTATAATTTGTTTTCAAACAATCTGCGATGTACTTTTAAAACTCAATTATCAAACGAGGCAACAAAATGACCAATGACAGGATGAACCAAAGGATTATACACTTTATTGCTTCATTAATGGTTTTAAAAAAGTATTCCTAATTTCCCTCCACATCTCTTTACAAACATTCTTCGTCATGTGGGTTCTACTTTATCCAGAGGAAAACATCTCATGAAGGTCATCGAAAGTCACTCTCCCTCATCCGTCTTCTGCCCCCGTAGAGCGGTTATCGACTACCGCGACGACTAATTATGCAGGCGGAGGTATATAATCAGGGCGGGCAGGAGTTCATGCCACTGGACCTCGAACCCGAGATGTAGTCCCCTCGCGCCGAGGCACTCGCCTAACCCCACTAGCACCTGGAAGCCTGCCATGTACACCTCGCCACCCACCGGCTGGTCAGATTGTTCTACCTCCCTCCCGTCTCGCATCCGTTCTCCCCCCTTTCCCGCTGCCAACCACCCGCGTCTCCCGCTCTCCTCCGCGCCCATTCATCGTTTCCATTTAGCGCCTCGCACTCTCATTCTCAATTTCCTCATCGCCTCTCTTTAATTTCGCAGCATCCTACTCTCTGTCCCAGGCGAAATGTTTACTGGAGTCCAAAGCCGCATCTCCAAGCGCTTTTCAAAATTGCCGTAACGAACCCATTCAAGATGTCTTTTTTTCTCTTTTTTCGACTCCGTCGGCGTTGCCCTTCTCACTGTTATTATTATATTATACTGCGGTAAATTTCTAACTATGACTTGAAAGAGAATTTACTCTCAAATTGTAATTTTCCTCGCCAGTGTGGCCCTAGCGCTTTCATTTTATTCAAGAAACAATAGATATCTCGTTTGCATTTAATGTTTTATTAACTTGGAACGAGAAAATTATATGTTATAGAAATTACCTTATTCTCCGTTAGCAGAGTTTCCAAGGTACTGTGATAAGTATACATTATTCTTGATTAATATCGCTCATTGAGATCTTCGTTCTCCTTATTTTAAATGTCGGGTAAGTAGTCATATTTTTCACCAAATAGAACTACTGTTATGTACCGTAGGGGTAAATAATGTATAATTCACTACAGTGCACCACGAAAATCAGGCCTCACCACCGGTTGTAATCTGAGTCATCTATTAAAACTTTCATTGATGGTGGTAGCAACCAGATCACCGAAAAAAAGTGAATTGGATAACTCTTTCAGCACCTTTACGAGTGTGGTGAATCCGCTTGTACGTTTTATTTTGATACAATCTACAGCTCGAGCTAGCAACATAATCTGTTTTGCTCTCTCACCAGCAAGGTGCGACCGTCAAGAGACTTTCCTGGCGCACTGTAGTTACACGATTAAGTCATAACAGATTTTCATTAAAAAATAATATGAAATTTGTCACGCGTGTGGTTTACGCAATGTTACAAAAGTATCTCACTCCGGTATCTGCAGTATAATGTCTAGAAGCAATTTGACTGTCTACAAAGCATCTCATCGATCGTTTTCCATTGTCTTTCCGAAAAGTTTGCTGACACTTTACGTTGATCCGAAAAGCTCCAAAGTATGAAAAATAAGCCGAGACATTGCACTGAAACCGTTTCTAAACTTTTGTTTTATCGCGACCAAAGGAAACAGACGACCCGACTGAAAGAATACGTTCTAGCTATAAGAAAAGGGACTCTCCAGGAGTGTATGTTTAGGTTTCTCAATCGGGTTTTCAAATCTGCATTGGAGAACGGATGACTCACTCAATCAAAATATTTATTTGCTTTCTCAACCGACATGATTTCAATTATGCATTTCGTACAATCAAAGATACAGCGTACACGACAGCTACGTAGGCATTTCAATTTTCTCCTAATAAGAAGATGCACGGATAAATTTAAATATTTTTAATGTGACCGTAAGCAAAGCAGTGCCCTATCAGAATGAGCTAGAATTCAGTTTTTTTACTATTATTACTTCTGCACTCGCAACGAATTGGCCGAACCGGGAATAACCGCTGCGTTAAGTACCCATGGTTCTTCATAATTTAACTAAACAGCTGTCACTAAGATTTCACTCACCAAAGACGACGTTGCAAACAAACCTCCACTTTTTTGGATACTTTTTGATTAACTAACATAAATTACAACTTTAAGAATTTAAATTCTTCTAAAATTCAGCATACAAAGTGTCGGACAATTCGCAACAGACCTGCTCCGAATTACTGTGAATGTTAGGTCTATTCCCTTGAACTACAGGTAATAACACACTCAAAACATTCCTTGATTTGTAGTCTATTTCCTACTACTACTTCTAGTTCAGTACGATTATTTTTAACAAATTGCCATTATTCACAGACATACAATCAGTCTGTACATCTGACCATTTTTCCTCCGTCCCCCTTCAAGACGATGCCGTAACCGTAGACTCATTTTCCGCAGCTAATATTTCATCACCTAAGGACATGATAAATATTTACTCTTAGTTTGGGAGGCCAATATGTAATAGCATTTAAACGACAACCTGTTTGTTTTTTAACGTGTCTTAGTTGCTAAAAATATTCAATTGTATTTATATTTTTTGTCTGAGCTAATCTCTAGAATGGTAGAAGATATTTCGATGCGATTTTATCTGAAAAGTAGTGTTTTTTCAGGCATAACTATTTCAAAAATATGTTCTCTTATACCGCGGAATATTTAATAAGATTTTGCAAACATTGGCCTTACACCTGTCCTCATTACTTAGAGCAAATATTAACAGTCTAGCAAAACAAGTTTTAACAAGATGTACTACAATAACACATACTTTGTCGCATTATTTTAAACGGTTACGTAACGTTAATATGGTAATTTCCACCCTTCTAACATTTTAGGCATTACTGGAAAGAGTCTAAACCAAAAAAGGAATTTCAACGCAAAGAAGACTCACGTCTCGTTTTAATAAGTTCTTTAGATTATCCGAGGACAACATTTAATAAAACAATTTAGTGCTAATTTTGAAAAAAACTTTGAAAATTGTGTTTAGGCTTTTCGAAAAGCATCTCTGGAAATAAAAACATTCGTTTCAGTGTAGTAGGGCATAAAGCTGGTCCACATTGCTCGGGGGATACCAATTTTGCAGGAAATCGTCTGAATGTTTTTAGCATTAGCGTTGACTATAGACGGAGGGACAGACATACAATTTTCTTTTCGACTCTTTCAAAAAATTGCGCCATCAACTGTAGACCGCCATAATTGCTGTTATTCATATTTTTTGCTGACTCCTTTTTTCTATAAACCGTCAGTAAAAGAAAAAAGAATACTTTTTGCTTGGAATGGAAAGGTGATAAACCATGTATGACATCTTTGTTTCGTATTTTATCTAGTACTGAACAAACTTTGATGTTTTTAATAAATAAAATGAAACATTTTTTTTTAAAAATTTGAATAGACTCATCAAAGCATAAGATACTTCGACTAGTCTTCGATCCCGGATTACCTGGGTGGTTTAGGCCAACCATTCTTCAAACAATCATTTAAACGATCATCTTGGGCGTATGATTCCCAATGTGACAATATTTATGTCCATTTGGTCACCTTTTCTGGTGATGAACATGAAGGAAATACGTTCCACTCGGTAAATGACAGCCATGCTGCGTAACTATTACTAAATGAGTAGTTGTTTGAATCATTTCTCACTCTTCGCGTATCCCTCAATCTCCAAGACCCCAGACTTCGACATGTTGCCAAGACTTACCTTTAACGAATGTCTATAAAATACATTTCTTCTTTTTCCGATTGCGATTTTTACTTCTATATTTACATTTTTATATTGTTCTCATACGTATCATACATATACGGCTGAGACTTTGTACAAGAGTGGACTTGGACGTCTCTCCACATTCGGGGCCTTTGTGTGTGCCACTATCGTAAAACATGAGGAGACGCGCGTCCATTCTGAAAGGGCGGCCATCTTGGCTCCCGAGATGAGAGTGTAACCTCCAAACGACGCGAAACAAAGCCCCCATCACACGGAGAGCCACATCCATAACCCAGAGGCCGTGACCAGCGCGATTTGGTGCAGGGCAATATTCCTCCGCGGAGTGGGTCTCCGAGCGTCCTGTTGCCGTAGTCCAGTGATGTCACGGTCAATGTCACGAGCGGAAGTTCATGACACGAGTAGTACAACTAAATCACTCCCCCCCACCACCACCACCACGCTGTTCTTCATCTAGCCATCAGAGGGTAGCAGATAGAGTCGCTCTGAACGCTTTTACTCTTCACACACAGAATACGTATAACGGAATAAGTATAACGAGGGATGTGCGCGGAGGGAAGGCTTCAGTTCGCTGACTACGCGCGTCTTATATAGTAGGTACAAGCCTCGCGGCACATTCGAGCCTGAGTGATGTTATTTATAACCGTTTTATGCATCTCACTTAAATTTAATAAAATATCTCATTCCTTTCTTTGTAATTTACATTTTAATGCTTTCATTTCAGCATTTGAGGGCTTGCAATTACAGAATTTCTTTAATTTTTATTTTCTAATTCATGGCGTGACTCTCACTTGTGGTGTTTCTGTCTAATATTTTAAGATTAATTCTTAACTTTTTCTATAACAATGTTCTAATTTAAAATGATATTTTCATTAACGGAATTATTCTATATTGTCATTAATTACAATGATGAATAATACATAATGTTACACGAATGAACTCAATAATATTTCCATTAGAAATATTTATAGACACAAAAATACAACTTTCTGTCGCTAGCAGGTTAGTGGAAAGTCACGTGGAGTTTTAGAAGACAAAGGTATTCTAGGAATGATTCCTTAACATTTTATTTATATACTAAAGACTTTTTTCGATTTCCATTGTTCCCATCGTTCACGTTTAAGAATGCCTTGCGCTCGCTACGCGACGGTCGTGAAATACTAAACTATCTATTACGTTCATTAATCCGTTAGTTAAAATACGTAATATGTACGCGCATTAAGTAAAAGGTGTTGGACGTCGTTAGGTCTATAGACATTACGTCTAATGATTGAAGGTCTAATATTACAACGCCAATAACAGGAATTCCTTTAAAACACATCTAATAACAATTTGCTCTAATTATTAAAAAATGTGTTAAAAATTGGTATAATACTTAAAAAGTCTAATAAAATTTTATCCAACTTTAATGTCTAATCCATTTTCGTCTAACAGAAAGACACAATACAATGTGGCCACGTGATCGTTATATAGTTATTATGTATGAATTGTACCCAAAATATGGAGCAATAATTTTAAATGCATGACGTACAGTACATACTAAGAAATATGTGTTGGAATTCTCAGTCTTTACTTACTTTTATAGGAGTAATCTGCAATTTTAGGCTATAGCTCAAACACCGCAAATGCACGTCGTTATCTCCATGAAATTTATAGTTTTGGTAATTTGCCACCATACGCTCTACTTGCCTTGAATTAATTTGGTTGGACGTAATTGGGAGTTGCTATCGTACATGCCAACAACACAGTTATGAGATCTTTGTTATTCCTCTGATCCCTTTATAGGTGTTTCAAATATTTCCACTCGGGCGAATGATGAGAGACGGTCGTTATCGAAACTTGAAATTCCATCCTTCAACGCTGATTATAGCACATTGTAGGCCGTTTCTCTGAAGATGAAATCCATTCTAAACATCTGGCGGAAGTTGTGGAGGAAAAGCTCGCCAGCTGAGCCACTTAAAACTAGATGCGCCGAAAAACCAAACTCAACCAAGCCATATTTAAATTAAAGACTAATTTTTGGCTAGTTAAGTGCTGTATTCCAGAACTTTAGGCGATTGTGGATTGGCCAAATTCGTAAGGTTGCTAACTTAAGTTTAAAGACAGGAGCTCTCAAATAGAAAACACAACTTCCCAACATTGCAAGACAATGAAAATGCGTCCAAATTTGAAAGTAATTAAAGGATCTAGGGAACAAATTGTCCAACCTATATTTTCCAAAAATCAAAATACTCAGAAATATATAAATCTTTGCTCAGGTAATTTTAGCCTCTACAAACTCATATTTTTGACCATATCAATTCTTGTGATACGGATTTTTTTCTGCTCCACTTCATTCAATTCGAGATATGTAAATAATCTATATCTGTTTGAAAAATCTCAGTAGTTGGTGAGTATTAATTTGGTAACGAGGGGAAAGGGGAATAACACGTTTGGATATGGCGCTCATTCCCCGTCTTTAACTCCTGTTATAATAACCTACAAGTATATTGCATAATAAGTCTACACATTAGCTGTTTTATTTAATTTTGAGTAGGGTTTCATATTTTCCTGAAGCTTTGGTTTTTTCGTATAGTAGTTTACAAGAACGTACGTAACCTCTATCTTTTTGTACAGCCATTATTTTTGGAAACATGTGCTGCAACAACTTTTTTTCCTGGAGCCTTTAATTAGCCTTTAATTTCGGATGCATTTTCGTTGTCTTGGGAAGTTGCATTTTCTGGGTGGACGCTGCTAGCTTCAGCCGAAGATAGCGGCGGCACCCACGATTTGTGGAAATTACCAAGAGTCTAATATTGGGGAATACAACACATATTCTAAAGAAATTTTTAATGTTAAATATGGTTTGGTTGAGTTTGTTTTGAGCGTTGCTAGCTTTAGATAGCTGCATCTAATTTTCTGTATGCTCATGCATACATTATCATGAAACTATCAACTTATTGTTAAATATTTGTCGCAAATCTAAACATATAAAAGGTATTGCTGTGAAATGTCTGACTTCATTTTTATTGTTAAATTGGCGAATCTAGTATCTATTAGAAACCGGGTGAATGTCTATGTGACCTCTCTCACAAACTGATTAGACCTGTGCAATTGGACTATCTAATTTTAGATATCATGTGTTATTCGACCTTGTCTTGTAGACATTCTGTCATTAGGCACGAGACCTAATGGGCAAGAGACCTAATGGGCAAGAGACCTAATGGGCAAGAGACCGATTGCGCAAGAGACCGAATGCGCAAGAGACCTAATGCGCAAGAGACCTAACGCGCAAGAGACCTAACGCGCAAGAGACCTAACGCGCAAGAGACCTAACGCGCAAGAGACCTAATGCGCAAGAGACCTAATGCGCAAGAGACCTAATGCGCAAGAGACCTAATGCGCAAGAGACCTAATGTGCAAGAGACCTAATGCGCAAGAGACCTCTTGCATTTGACCATCTGTTTGTTGGGTCTTCTGTCCTTAAGCATTACTTTCTGAAATCGTAAAAATTGTACTAACAATGGATATATTTGCCGGTCCGTATGGCTGAGATAGTAAAGGCAGTAACGATATCGGACCGAAGGATCGCGAGTTCGTGTCCCGCCTCAGGTGTGGTTGTGTTTGTGTTTTCCCTTTCACCCCCTACGCCTAAAATTGTCGCCATGCATAACCACTGAGTTGAAAATTTGGCGTTCTTTTATAGCCTGGCCTGCCCGTAAGACGCTACAACCTTACTTTAGTCCATGTAGAGAATAGTGTGCATTAGGGACACTACAGTAAATGTTAAACTTGTTCTTCAAACAAACAAAAAATGAAGTTACTATCTTGACCTCATGAAAAGAACGGTAAGTACAGAAAATGATGGAAATAAATATACCTTAGCTACACGTCAAAGAAAGCTCAAACTATTGTAACATAATCTGCAGAAAATGTATCTAATATACAGCTACTTCCATGTGTTAGTTGTTAAAAAGTATATACATTCAATCGTTCCTACATGCAAACCATTTATGAATATGTAATTCAAAATTCATACTTTCAATTACTTTGCAATGTATTCTGAGTTCTGTAGTCACTCTGAAACGCGACTGTTCAAGCGAAATCAGTCGCCTTCATGGGCTCCCGGGAATGAAGGAAGGTTCTCATAATTACAAAGTTGTAGCAGAGAAAGCATTGACAAGTGATGCGTGCATCAAGCACATCCTCAATCACGTGACTAAAGAAAAAACAATTTTCCTTTGCCAATAACTCATTAAGTGAAAACGTTTACAGACGGAATACTATTCCGCGTGTGAAAAACAAAAATAACTGTATAAACCAGTACTTAAAATACATTCCACAAATATGATCATCAGTATTTGTATTAAGAGTATTATCAAATTTTGTTTGTGACCCTATCCATCTTCACGTAATGAAGAGCACAGATCAAGCGGATTGTGAGCTTATTGGGTACATTATGCGGAAATTGCCAAAGCCAAATGCCCTAGCAACACAAATTAACACTAAAGTGGTCGCGTGGCTAGATAAAGGCTACTGTTGACTTGGATTATAATTGGGCACCAATTGTTTTGCTTTGATAACCGATGAGAGTTGATAAAATTTTCAACCTGTACCTTCTTCTACTTCCCTTCTCGAGTTTAAACTCTTCTCTTCAGCATCAATTGTTATTAATTCATGACAAGTTTTACAGGTAAATAAAGACAATTAATTCATCCATATCACATTAAATAAATGAATTAATTTCATTTAATCAGAGACATACCATTGGAAGGAGCTATATTTGCTCCTGAATTGTTTAAAAATTCACCTACACAGTTTTACGAATGTTCTATTGTAATAAAAGTTATGACATGAATATATTGTGAATAACTATATATCGCATACCCACTATTAATGCATTTTAAATTAAACATAAATGTACATTTGTTTATTAGAAAATAATTAAATCGATAGTATACTACGTACATTCTCCCCCTTAAAAAAATTCTGTTGGTGCCACTTCCCCTGTTAACATCCAAAAAACTTAATCGACAGCATATACAATATATCATAAAAGTGTAAATAATTAACAAAATGGCATTAGATATTAAAGTTAGTTGACAATGGACATTCGGATTTCAAGTAGATAGAAAATGAGAGATACTGTTCAAACTTTTCGACAAATGTACAATAATCAAATATCACTTCAAAACACGTGAAACAACATCACGTTCCACATTACGAAAGAAGTGTTAAAAATCTCGAAAAAATCTTTCCCCTCGTTATAAGGGTGTACACTTGCTCGTATATTTTCGATGCGATCCCTCAAGCCCGGCAACATCATTGAAGAGCAACCCGAAGAAAACTTTCTGCCTACTATTTGGGTCTGCTCGATCCACACTATCGCGTGTCGCTCCCTGCCCGTACAGAATTCCGACCACGTGCGGTCGACTTGGACCTCGTCCTTCTCCGAAGTCGTGTGGAATCGAAACACGTCCGGCTCATGTTGCCCCTGAATGGAAAGGTCAATAGTGGGAGAGCGAACAATGAAATATTATGACGGGCACTTGTGAAAACATTGATCGATGACAGTAAAGTCTTCGGAGGCACTGGAAAACTCCGATTTCGCTATACTACTTGTCCGTGTAGGGCCTGGTCTGACAGCCGCGGCCACCGGTTCTGTCAGAGTTTTGCGTTGGCTTCGTCCGTCAGTCAACCTCCCGAAAGAGCCGTTGAGGCTGTCGTATTCATGCAGCAGAGCATCAATAATTTGGACGTCAAACATCTGGGCGGGCTCAGCTAGCTCAGAGGCAGCATTACCGCTGTCTCTGCAGGCACACTGACAGGGAAATCCTCCTGTTCAGAGTCCCACTGGCGGGGAATTTTCGACGTACCTAGATAAAATTCAAACATCGCATGGAGTAGAATTCTAGAATTCTGTAGGATTTTGTGGATTCTTGAATAGTACTAGTTTACGCAATTAGTTTATAATATTAACATTTAATGCACGTGTACGTGTTTTGGAAACGAGCAACGTCAGGAGTGAGTTTTCACATTTGTACGAATGCAATAAAGCAACACTATAAAGGAGTTGCATAAGCTGCTTTTATATTCTACAGTATTAAAACCTTATAAGAGAATCACAGTTAACTTTGAGAAAAAACCTTAATGTGACTTCACGAGTATTTGACATCTATACGAAAAATTGGTGCTCAGCTGTTCCCGTTTACCGCTGCCTATCCACGATTCTCTAGCTGCGATTGGCTAAATGTGTGATGACGCAATTATTCATGATAAAACAAGAAAAGGTCTGAATGGGAATTTTAAAGAAAATCTTTCAATTTTGGGTGTACTTAACGTCAAGCTAATGGGATATTTTCAAAATTTTCTGGAAAATTGCTCCGAATATTTTCTCTAAATTTTTTACAGGAATAGAGTAAAATTCACTAATAAAGTTGGTGAAGGTCCGGTTTATAGTGTTAATTCTGAATTTTAAAAACTTGCAAGGGTTTGGAAGTTTTGGGATCCCTGGAATAACTACTCTATTTTTCGCGCATAGGCGAACTCGGACCACGCGTGTATCCTGCTTCAGCAGGTGCAAGTAACTGCCTGAGGTGAGGTCAGCATTTTAGCTGCCTGGGGGGCGACAGCACACACATATAAGCATACACTAACTCAACCATGCCCGAGGCGGGACTCAAACCCGTGGTCTACTGCCCTAACGATCTCGGTCATCTTGACAGGCTAACTGCACATTATTGAAGTTGCACATTTCTTTCTTGAAATAAACTTTTTTCAATTGGTTATTGAAATGAATTTTTGAAATTGGTTATTGGAAGCATATTTTCGAAAATACTAATAGCTTTTCGAAAATACTAATAGCTTTTCGACAATTTTCGATGATCTATGGGAATTTTTAGAAACAACGTTTTCCTGACAAGTTCTCCAATTCATTTCTCTTGAAGTTTTCGTATGGATGGTGAAAAATACATAAATAAGATGACGGAAAAAACATCTTAATCTTTTTTCACAAATTACATGATTGTTTTTTTTTAGTTTGGCAAATTGTTAAAATTCACTTTACACAGTTTTTTGGTTTAATACGTTTCTTAAAGAAAATATCTCTTAATGATAATTTCCAATAATCCATTTTTTAGAGTCTGGTAACCAAAAATGGCACAATTACTTACACTACTATAACAAAAAGTGGAAATGTCTACAACAATCTTGAAGTGTACACACAGCATTCCGGATGCATTATGATCTCGAGCTGGTCGTGCAGCATGACAGGAAAGTCCCAATACGAACGCTCCCTGCCTCTTATGAACACTAACGAGCGACCGCGATCATGCTCACCACAGTTACAGTGTCACATCTCTCACTCATCCTCGAGAGACAACACGAACCCAACGGCTTTCGCAATACCTAACAGCGCACGTCGTGAACGAGCCACGCCCATAGATCAGAAGCAGCCGCGCTCCGGTCAACCTGACCTGTTGAGGCTTCTCTGACCTTCGCCGTCGCACCCAGCTCGTCGCCGACTGGCCTCGAAAATTCCGCGCACGTGCACTGGCAACTTCGGATTCGCTTCGCCAGCTCCCACCCCAGCCGAGATACCCGTACTCGAAGCCGTTTCTCATCCTACTATAAATGAACGTAAAAATCAGCAGCTTGTAGAAATCGCACCCGAGTACAAGAAACATGCAGTAGGAAGTAAATATAACGGCTTTCCCCACCAACTATGGGCCACCTTCTAAACGCTTCGTGATATCGAAAGGCATTCTCTTAGCAACACGGAATCATGAAGCACGTAACATGCCATAGAGAAATGGTCTATAATATTTTTAGGGTGATTGAAACTTAATCAGTTTTGATTTTTTAAATAGAACTATATATTTGTCTTACATGCGAAAAAAAGTAAAATTAATTAGTAAACTCTAAATTTCCAGTCGACGTCAATAATGGTGCTACAGAGTATGATTCTGCAGTCTCCAACTTAAAATCCGGTATGGTCCAAGAAACACAAACTAATGAATATTTTTATTAAGGAAGTTTCTGAATAAAATGGCTACCAGACAATTTTCCGAATAAAATAATGAGAATCAAAACAAAAACATCAATACACGTAAAGTTACTATTACTGAAAAACGCAAAATGCAAACATTGGAATTGAAAAAGAAAAATTCTAGTTATTACTTCGATATAACGAAGTTCACACACCCAAACATTAAACAAATTCTTACAAATAAAATGGAATTTTGAGGTCTGGTGAAATTCCAGTTATGACGAAATTTGTCTTCAGAGATATCCAGCCTTGAGAGAGATCCAGTCTTAAGGGACATCGAGTCTTGAGGAATATCCAATCTTGAGGTACATCCAGCCTTGAGATATATCCAATCTTCAGAGACATCCAGTCTTGTGGGATATTGAGCCTTGAGGGATATCCAGTCACGAAGGACATCCAGTCACGAGAGACATCCAGTCACGATATATATGCAGCCACTATAGATATACAGTCAGAACGAACATTGAGTCATGACGAATTTCCAGTCATCATGCCATTACGTTTTCTCATGAACGTTTAGTGACTAGCGAATTACGTAGTCACGGAATGTATTCAGAAATTCAATTTGTTGGCGTTTCTCGTCTCCACATAACGCAACGCACCGGCTCGCGTCGCAAAGCGCTGCTCCTGCCCAGCGTACAGACGCGCGCCGCGCGGGGGCCAATGGGCGGGATTCGCCCCGCTCGCGATGCGCGACGTGAAGGGAAACCGAGCGGAGCGCACAGCAGAGCACAGCGGAGCAGAGCTGCGCTTGAGCAGTGACGGTAGTGGTGGTGGTGGGGGGTGAGGGTGGTGGAGGGGGTGGCGGGGAGTGGGGGGGGCGAGGGGCGGGGCGGGGGGACTAAGGGGCGTGAGCGTGCGATGTGGACGGGGTGGCGGAGGTATCGGAGAGGCGGAGGACGGGGAGTCATCGGGACGGCGGAGGAAGACGAGGAGTGGACGATGATGACTGAGGATAGTACCGGCGCACTGCTTGGGTGCAGGGGATAACCGTGGGACGGAAGGCGAAGGCGGAGGCGGAGGCGGAGGCGGAGGCGGAGGCGGAGCGGAGGGCCGGGGGGGACGGGGGACTACGGGACGGGGCTCGGGGACGGGGGACGGGGACGGGGACCGGGGAACGGGGGGCGGAAGGCGAAGGCGGAGGCCGGAGCAGCGGGAGAGCCGGAGCGGAGCGGGGCAGGCTGGAGGCGGAGGCGGAACCACGTGCGGAGCGGAGCGACGGAGGAGAGGATCGTGGGATCGATTCGCGTCGATAGCCAAGCGGTGACAGGGGGTGCGGCGTGGGCGCGAAGCCGGGGCGCGGGCTGGTGCGCAGGGCGGGGGGCGGCAGTTGGGCGAGCGCGCACTGGTTTCGGAGCGGCGCTGGGAAGCGGACAGTAGTTGTTAGCGCGTGTGCTGAGTCAGAGGTTGGTGGCTAAGCATGGCTGCTGGTGCTTGGTGATAGTGGGTGGGTGGGTGGTGGTGTGGTGGTGGTTGTGGTAGGTGAGTTGTGGTAGGTGGGGTGGTTGTGGTGGTGGTTGTGGTGTGCGTGTGTTGTGGTTGTGGTATGCGCTGGTGGGGTATGTTGGTGGTGTGGTTGTGGGTGTGGTGGTTGTGGTGGTGGTGGTTGTGGTGGTCGTGGTGGTCGGGTGGTCGTTGTGTGTGGTGGTCGTGGTGATGGGTGGAGTGGTGGTGGGGGTGATGGCAGTGATGGCGGTAAGCGCACGGCGGCGGCATTGGCCGATAAGTGGCAAGCGGTGGGTTAGCGCGGCGGCCGTGCGGTGGTGACATTAATGGTAACGGCGGGCGGTTAATAGCGGTGATGGCGGTGGCGGTTAGTGGTAACGGGGGCGGGCGGCGGCGGCGGCGTATGCGTGGCACGTGCGCTCTCTGGGCTCCATCGAACAATGGACCCCGGAGCTCTGGGAGAGTGCGCCGTCGCAGTGGCTTACGTCGACCATCCCGTGCATCCCACTGCATCTAACGTTTCGTTTGGAAAGTGTGTGGTGATTCGTATTGGCTCTTCTAGTATCGAGGAAATTTTATTTAAGTGGGGCATTTGTACTCTTTCGTTCTGGTTTTGCTATTGCCATATATTTCTCTGCTGCTTTGAGAAAATGCTGATAAATAATTATTGTTATGGTCGTTATTAGATCGCAATAATTCGGATATAATTAATTATAATGATTTTATTAACCCGAAATTATTAAGTCACCAGAAAGTGGAGTCTGCCGAATCTGTACAAGTTACAATTACTATTAATTTAATTTATTTAACAAACTAAAATTAAATTTAGTTTATATTGATAACAGTAATTGTACATATTGGTATGGGACACCAAACAAAAATTTCACCCTTTTGTAACTCACAAGCCCTTTTGGAGATAGAAGTGTAGTGAAATTAAAACTAACTTTAGTTCTTAGGAACTTAAAAACGCAACCACGTAAAACTTTAAGATAATAAGAGACCAAATTTACTTTGTAACACATGCGAGTGAATGAACAGCATCCGTTGTGGAATACGAGCACAAATTTCATTTTCTGGCTAGATGAGTAAACAATTGGTTTACTTTACTTCAAGACAATACACAAGCAAATGAACATACGTAAATAAGGTCCACACAAGAAAGCAATACAACTAAGTAAAGTTACACTGAAAAACGTTTAGTTGTTTATAATTTCTCTCTTAAGTGCTACGACTACAGCGAAGGACAATAAATTATACCGCACCTCAGAAAACTTACGTGAAGGTTTCGATGACTTTCGAAATTCTTTGAAAGAACTATGAAACTAAAGGAACGATAGAACATAACAGTTTATGTAGTAGGAAAACAGATCGAATTATTTCAATTTCTTCCGTTGCATGTTAAATTTTCAATTTTAGTTCTCAACAATTTATTTCAGTTTTCTTTCAAGAGAACTCTTAACTAATTTTAAAACTTTTGCATATCAGAGATATTCCGAATTAATTGATTAGGTCATTAAATAATGTAGAAAATTTATAGTAAATAATCGCGTAATAAAATGTCATAATAATCACATAATAAAATGTTAATCGCCACATCAATTGACTTCATCAAATGCAATATATTTCGTCTTGTCGTTAAAAAGTACGTTTACCAATTACTACTGAGATATTTCCCAATTTCCCTGTTCTAAAAATACTTACTCCGTCGCCATCGCAACCTAGAAGTGCAATTCTTGCCCAGCTGATTTGAAAATCTCACAATTCGGAAAACGAAAATTGCCAAGAAAAAATGCAGCAATGAATGTTATCTCAAATTACTTGAGGTAAAGTTTTAAAAGAAATATGCAATCCATGCTAAAAATTCAAAAACATTACGTTACGAATATTTCACTGAGAAACCTAATGCTATTTATGCTTCGTTGTTGTAAGAAGTGAACCCACTGAGAAGGACAAGTTTGCCTTGCCAGTCTCCCATGCAAACATTTTTTATACCCTTTATTTATTCAAAACAATTGCCATATATTAATCAAATTTATTCTAAAAGATTATTTTGAATGTACTACTATTTGATTTCAAGTTAACAATTAAACCGTATTATTTCATAGATTGAAGTCTGTAATTTGTTGCCCTGAAATTCTTTCCGAATCCGTCCTCGGTCGCCGTATTTAACCATTCTGATCTTACGCGTTCTACCTGATCAAGGTCGGTTCAGGAAATTGCTTCAAAAAAGGACCTTGAGGCACTGGCAATAATTTGCTGTGAGTTTAAAATATTGATATTTTGGGCTAAGGCCCTACAGTTCTTGTTATTGAAATAATAAGTTATTTTACAGTATCTGGGTAATCCTCTAACTATGGGTCACCTCTCATCAGTTCTAAGCTATTCAGAATATCAAAACGCAGTTTTTGCGCAACAATAACGAATCATGTGGCGAGTAATATGTCGTACAGCCATGTGTCGAATCATATTTTTAGATTTCAAAAAATGAATCATCTTTTATTCGTAAATGGAAATCTATAATTTGTTTCACTAGCAATGGATAGATAAGAAAGTGGAGTTCCAAGTTTGCTAGTTAATGTTTGAGCATAACTTATACTTTCTGACAAGCGATTTGGAATTAATCAGACAAAGTTTCTTTTATGAAACTTTGCAAATCTCACCATCAAGGATGGTGGTCTTCGCGGGGCCGATACTACTACGAAGGGTTGGGAGCAGAGGGGCGCGGTGAAGGCTAGAGAAGTATCTACACAGTAAACCACGGTGTTGACACTAAGGACACAGGAACAAACCTATATTAACGATCAGATTGATTGATTGCTAGTGATTACGGGCACATCTATTAATTTGGTCATTAGTTCCGTAAGTGTTGTGCATGTTTTTGTTTGGGAGATAGCGGTTGTCTTCACGTGCATTATGGAGAGATCCGGCGCAGACCTACTGTCAGCTAGCGGGATTTTCCCACCCAAGTATCTCTCACCAAGGGGGCACCGCCCGATCCCGGACAAGCTCTAAGCTCCCGACTGGTCTCCCGGTATGTGTGGTAGTGCAGTGTATGATGTGTAAGAGTGAGTAAGCGTTAAGGATAGAAAAAGGAAGAGGAAAGAAAGATCGCGCGCAATCTATGGCCCATTTGTTAGGGTGATGCTCCGGGTTTCACCAGGCATTGAACGGATAAACTACGGAAAGCTACTGATCAGAACAGCCGGCCTCTAAGATTCTCCTACAGACCGACTGAATTCGACCTAGTTGACAAGGTAGTGTAGTAAACCTTGCCATCGTCGGGACTCGAACCTAGGATCTCCATGTGAGAGGAACTGCAGTGAAATAAGTAGTTGCCTCAAGCCATCTCTCCCGGTTTAACGATCAAAATGAGAGATATTTTTTCCACAGATTTAGCTGATCATAGTTTTTCTTCTACTAATTGAAATATATTGTTTAATAATTTCTTGACTTTGGAAACTAACAATGTACTCTAATTGTGTTGTAATACATTAAACACTTAAAATTTTTTTTTTTTTATTATTATATTCTGTTTATTACAATCTGTTTTCTTAACAAACATTCAGTAAATGTGTAATTATGCATTAAATGAAGCTAGAGACATCGTCATGTCGGTTTTTGAAGCGGAATGGTAATTCCAGAATATAGGTATCTTGTTCAGTCGGTGTACTTCCTCGCTATTATCCAATAGATTGATGGCTGATGGATTGGATGTTTGTTTAACCGCTCTTGGTAGGTGGTGCTATGCTGAGTGATTTCTTTCATATATTATGGTATCTTGAGGTCTCGACGTAAGTGTTTCATTCGTTACGTACCACGGTGCATTGGCTAGTCTTCTAATGCATTTTTGATTCGAAATCTTCTGAGTATTTCAATGTTTGACTTGCAACGGATCCCCAGAGTTAATTCCGTAGCTTCCAGATAGGCCGATTATTGATTTGTAGAGGAGTACTTTGTTTCTAAAGAAAGGTGAAGTGGCGGTTGATGAGCCATGATAATTGGGAGAATCTGATTTGTGCTTCTTTACTTCTTTGCAGTTATATGGTTCCTCCATGTAAGCCGTTTGTCATATGAATCCTAGATATTTAATGCAAGATAGTTGTGACTAGGTATATCATTGTTTAGCTGTAACTAAGGAGCCCTCCTTTTGGATAGGGTAAATATGATATTTTTGATTTGGGAGGCATTTACTTGAATACGCCATCTTTGTACCCATTGTCAATTGGTTCAGATGCTCTTGGAGATTTTTGTGATGCTTGGAATGGGTCTTCATGCACAGCCAAAATTGCTGTGTCGTCCGCAAACGTTGCAGTGGTAGTCCTTTCATTTGTTGGCAAATCATATGTGTATATAAGGTATAAAACAGGACCCAGCACACTGCCTTGAGGGACTCCTGATTTAATGGGGTGGAAGGATGATAATTCTTCCTTGATATTTAATTTGGAAGTGTCGGTTAGATAGATATGACTTCATCAGAGGTATACGCATGGGGCAGAAGTAGATTAATTATTGTAATACAGAAGTCCTTTCGTGCCATACTTGTCGAAAGCTTGTTTATATCAAGAATAACAGCTGCGCAGTCGTTTCCTTTCGAGACTTTGAGTTAATAACTTCAACAACTCGGTGCGCTTGTTGATTGTTGAGTGTTTCTCTAAATCCGAACTGGTGTTCTGGGATTATTCTTGCAGAAGAGGTTTTAAACGTTGGAGTAAGATTTTTTCGAATACCTTTGATAGATTGGAAGCAAGCTATTGGGCGATAAGATGATACTATCGTTAGGTGGTTTCCCTGGTATGGTATCGCTATGATCTGTGCTATCTTCCATTGTCCAGGGAAGGTTGAGTCGGAGAATCGCATTGAGAGCAAGGTGAATAATTCAATAGCATTCGTTGATAATTCCTGCAAGACTTTGCCTGTGATTAGGTCGTAACCTGGCTTTTGTTAGGAATTTATAAAACGCTGAATATTTCTCTTACTTCACATAGAAGAAAAAGATTGCGTTGGAAGCGCGATAATTGACAGGGAGCATTATTAAATCGAAGTACTTCTTCCTCAATTGCATTGGTCCATGGGAGTTATAGGTTCAAATACGAAGAGAAGTGTTTCAGCAAATCGTTCACTTTCTCTATTGCAACTTTTGCCCATTGTTCCATCTTTCTTCCTTATAGGTGGATTTGAATTTGTGGCGTTTATTTTCTTACTAGCCCTCCATATCGCAATAGTTTTGTTTTGTTGCATGATGTTGCTGTTAGTGACTGTACATATTGTGCAAATGATTCATTTCTGAGTTGTTTCAATAATTCCTTCAGCTGTCCTGGAGGCTCTATTGAAGTTGTTTCTGTCTTCAGAGAGTGCCTGGTTGTCATCCAAATACGTCGTAGCCGCCGTTTCTCTCTGATTTTTTCTCTTATGTTTATGGAATTGTTGATTGCTTACTTTGAACAATTTGAGGCGTTGAGTCCCAAGCGGCATGTTGAATGGAGTTGTCAGATGTTCTGTGGCTCTTCGATATCTTCCGGTTATCGCAGTGGCACATTAGCTAGTAATCTACTATCTATAATTTCAGAAATTTGTCCCAGTCTGTGAGTTTTGTGTAGAGTTTAGGCGGTGGAGGATTTTGTGACACTTCGGAGCTGAATGTCAGTATTACAGGGCAATGATCTGACGACATATCATGATTTGGTTCTATACGAATTTTATCAACTGAAATACCTTTAATAATGTAAGAAGTCTAGAAGGTCCGGTATTTTGTTTCTGTCAGTAGGCCAATATGTAGGTTCCACAGTGGACACTGTTGTAAGATTATTCTCAAGACACAATTGTAAAGCGTCTACCTTTTGGTGTATTTAGTCTTGACCCCCAGTGCACATGTTTTGCATTGTAGTCGCCACCTACTATGAATCTTGTCCGATATTGTTGAAGAATGTTTCGAACATTGCCTCTGAAATGTTATGCTAGGTGGACAGTATACTGCACTTACGTTGATTGGCCGCATAGATCTTGAAGTTGGACAGAGGTTGCCTGCAGGTATTCAAAGTTGAATGCTTTTAGTCATGATGTTTTGATTTGTTCCGTAAATAATGGCAGTTCCTCCATGAGCAGTAACATCTGGATGTTGGTGTTAGTAGGTCACATAGCCAGGATTGGAGAAATACGATTTCTTGGTGAAGTGGGTTTCGCTAATTAATAATGTCAATTTATAATTCTGAAGGAATAAAATTATTCTTGTTTGTGCTGAGGAGGCCATTTGCATTCCATTTGCTATCTATATGCCAATAGTATTTGATAGCAAAATTATATAGAGATTTAATCGTATTATATGATAAGAATCGTGAGAGCAGATTAGAGCACTGGAACTGCTCACTCTGTTTGCTGCTGTGTGTAATATTATCACAATTGAAAAATGATGATTCATGTAATACATTTCCGAATAATCTAGCTGATTGATGGTATAAGCTTGGGTATACGATCGACACATTTTTTATCTGGGCGTTAGATAAGCAAGGGATCCGACGGGCAATCAAGAGTTTAACCCAGAGAACACTACAACCATAGCTGTTTGTACTGTTCTTGCGTAGTGTTTTTTTTCCTCGAAGTTTTTTGTCGATCACTTGTTGGGTATGTTCTTTTGATAAGTTCTTTGTATACTCTGAGCAGCTTGTATTTGCTGGGTGTCCCTTGGCCGCAAAGTGCACATGTGGTTATTTGTTTGATCTTATTTTTACACATTTCGGTAGGTGTGCTTCTCCGCATTCACACATCTAGGACTTCGTTTGCAGTACGCACGACTATGATTGTACTGTTGGCATCTATAGCATTGCACTATTTCTTTCTTTTATACGGTGGTTCGAATCTTGACTTGGCATGCATTAATGTAGTAATTTGTAGATCATCTTGCGTTATTCCGCCTGGTTCCTAGGTCGCGTAGAAGCATTTCGTCTTTTTCTCATCTATGGCGAATGTATGAATGTTGCCTAGACTTTGTGCACCAGCACCTGTGTCCTTCAACGATATCAACTTTGAACTACTCTCTGCTTCAAACACCGCAATGGGATAAGGTGCCTTAGGACAACTCGAAAATGCTCTTTTCTTTTTTTATTGGTACGTGTGGTACATTGCTTTTTTTCATTTAGGAATTTTAATAACTGCTCTGTAGCTTCTATTGTCTTCTGGGTTGACTTTTACTTCATTGTTGTACAATTTTAATATGTAAATTTATTTTGCCCGATGGCTTCACGTAGTGACTCTGTGAACGAGACACTTTTACACATTAGGAATAAATATAGGCGGAGGTTTTGTTGGAGCTGTATCTTCATTCGTATGTTTGCTTGTGGCGTCTTTTCCCGTGTTCGGAGTTGTTTATAATGCTTTGCAGTGCTTCAAACCTGTTGCTTGTTTTTATTTCACTCGTATTTGGCGCTTGCTGTGGCGTTACTATAACCGCTGTCCGTCGTTTTACGCTTAGCAAAGTCGAAACAACTTGCCATTCAGGTAGGAAAGTAGAATTCATGCTCCATGATATGTTGATGTCGATGGGAAAACACTGTTCTTCCGAGGAACAGCGGCTGTAGCATTTCTGTGTCTTCTGCTTGCGATAACTGCATTGTAAAGTATGCGTCGATTGTCAGTAGCGTTCGAACTTTACAGCTTCCTTCTGCGCAGGTCTGTGTTGCAGTTGTTGGATTTGGCCACTGGTATTGATGAATTAAGCAGTTGTCTACTGCTGTGGTGGTATTCAGGCCAGCTGTATTTCACGGCGCTTGGTGTTGATAATAGTTCTCATTCCGCCATCCTGGTGGCCCTAACGAGGGCGGGGCCGTAAATCGCTGCCCTGATCGAAATGCGGACTTCACTGCACACGCTGGACACACGATCACCGATTATATAAACTGATTGTACTTAGGGACGAACGGGTCTGCACTGATAAGCGCGAGCACTGCACACACTTGGAACCACACTATCAACCGTTATAGTAACTGTTTCACTTAGTTTAGAAACGGGGTCCTCACTGGTAACGCGCGGAAGGGGGCAGCTGGCAGCGTCCGACTGCACCGCTTGCGGCTTGGAACTATCATTAAAAATTGTTAAAAATAAACATGAAAAATAGAGAAATAGAATAACACAGAGAAAATCTGTAGATTTCATTGGCCACACTTAAAGTAGATGTGAAAAAAGTCTTGGAATTAATTACACGTAAGAAACCCAGTTCGCACCGAGCGCCGTGCCGTGAACATCGTACGCCACAGCTCTCTCACTGCGGTAATAATCTCTTTGTTGACTCGAGGGAACGGACGTGTTTCTGTTTCATCTCGTGGTGCCGAAACGTAAACAGTGCTTAAAACATTGTTATAGCTTAGTTATCGAAAAATATATTCTAGTACTGAATAAAGTTGAAGTAACTTTCATCAAATAGTGTGTACTAAAGAAAATAAGTGATGAACTAATTATTAAGTCATGGCCTCGGCAGTGCGCATTGCGCAAGCCATAGTGACCGTCGCCAACATGGAATCAATAACTAATGAAGCTTCCGCAAATCACAAATAATGTTCCAGGCAACAGTTAATCGAAACAGCAGAAAATAATACATACGTCCAGCAATCAGCAAATACAACTACTGACAAAAATTATCGCAAAACCAGCATTTTACCACGCATCCCAGCCAATGGAGCAAATCAACACCTTAAGTCAAACTCTTTCAAATAATACAAGTGAATCTCAATTAAATACTGCAAGTGGTGTCACTAATTCTAAAGATAGAACAACTCTTGGCAAAAGTTACGTATAGAAATACAAAACGTAAATTATAGATTGACAGCAGACAGTCCGCGCGAGGGAAGATAATTCTTTTCAATGTCGTGACTACGAACATATTGAACCGCCTAAAGTAGACAAGAAAATGTTGAAGTAACATCACAACCAAACAGATCTAAATAACGCCGCAACATAAACCATCTCGCCTATATTCATTCAGGAGTAGAAGATATAACTGGAATGAAGAACATAATTCAAGAAGTTCTTAAAACAGAAGATTACACTTACAAATTGCTTAATATCAGGCAATGTTAAAATATGCCGGCAAATCCGATGCATTTCGCACCGTCGTCAAGCATACTTGAAAACAAGAATATTATGTTTTCATACATATCAGATGAAAAGAGAATCGAGCATTCAGAGTAGTATTGAAATATATTCATTCCGTGCAACAGATGTTTGCAATGCTACAAGAAGAAATAGAAAACTTGGTCACAAAGTTCGTCAGAATTTATATGCTAAAACATCGAGTTACAAGGCACCATTATCCATATTTTTTGTTTGTACTTATGACAAAGCAACAACAATAAAAGTATTTAAATGAAATAAAATCGTCTTAACAACTGTTATAGTTTCGTTTGAACTGTCGCAAGATTAGGAAGAATAGTACAGGATGAAAAACTGCTTGACCTATGGTCACACTAAAAAGTTATTGCACGAAACAAAAGCGCTGCATGCGGTGCGGAGAAGGACACAGGCATTGAAGATGTGATAAAGCAAAAGATAGCATGCCAATGTGCGACGATTGCGAGAGAAGACACCGTCCAAACATATAAAGGATGTATCATATATCAA
>BOPP01000131.1:1591231-1603137 GCA_017312745.1 Gryllus bimaculatus
GGCAACTCACTCAGGTTACTGTCACTTTTGTCACAATCTCTGCACTAACTAACTGCACTCGCAAACAATCACTATTCTATCTACCTGCAACTCGCACTCGGCACTCGCACTCGCACTGGCCACATCCCGCACTCGCACCTCGCACTCGCTACGTCGCACTCGCACTCCTCCAATAAGGCCGTCACGGTTAAACGGTTAAGGTTGGAACTTGGGCAGCTTTTTTGCTTTTCCAAAGGAAACGAAGAAAGGTATTACTTCTACACCTACGGTATTTTTTAGAGATAGACATTTAACCTATATAGGAGTGTCGAGAAAAATTTATTTAACAGGTATTCAGGCAAGCCAAATACTCCAGTTCATGAGTAACATCGCACTCGCAACGACAATCCGCACTTCGGCAGGAAATTATGATTAATTTTCTGCAAGTCAACTCTCGGAATTATCTAGCTATCGGCTACTTCATAGACTAACATCGCTCTAGGAGAAATCTCTCGACCACTACATCTTTTCCACAGCGCACTCTCTTGCTTAGACCTTCCGCTCTCACATGTCGGACCTACCCGCAACCTATCCGCGTACTCGCTCAACGATCCACCGCACTTCTCTCATGCACTCGACGGCCCTCGCACCCATTTCTCATCGCGCCACTTCCCGACATTTACATTTGCTTCTCTGCACTCACCGGGTCCATCACATTGGGGTAATCTCGTCTTCCTTGGGTCCCTTGGGCTAAGCTCTCATCTATCTCAACAGTGCACTGCACCACTCTATTCGCTTACCATGTCAATAGCACTTATCTTCAGCGCACTACCAAAATCTTTCACCCCTCAGGCACTACATCTACGTCTTATGTATCAAACCTTGGGGCCCCGCAGCACTACACCACAAGCCGAATGCAATCCTCTGAACTTGCTCTCGTACTCGCAGTGGTGCCCGGGCCGAATGCCGGCTTTTTTGCACCCAGCTCTGCTCGCTTACTGGTTCTCCCGGGCCCAGCCACAAATTATATGGTGGTAAGTCGCCTTGCCACTTGTTCCCTTCCCCCTCCATTTTCCCAAAAGGGTTTTCCCCCCCCTTTGACAGCTTCCATCCTCTCATTTTTTCCTCGAAAACTGCCACCCAAATTTGTTCTCTCAAGAGTGTTTGCCAATACTCGCTAAACGCTTTGCGGTTTGTGCCTAACTTTTTTCCTGCCTTTTCATTGCTTCCTTCAGACAGAACTGCATACTTATGTGTAAAAGGGGCGCCGATGACTCGACAGCCTTTAGCTGAAGCCAGGTGTTAAAGGCAGGGGACTCTATCTCTAAAATAAAAGTTGTTGTATTTTATAAAATGTTACGAATCACACGGTAGTAAATGACGTTAGAACGGTGAACCGACGCATCACTGAACGTCAATATTTACTCTTCATATTCACATTATTTTGTTCAATCTTTGGAGCATTTCCTTTCAAAACAAGGTCACTCTGGAATTTCAACCTTGTATCCTCTTACAAGCATCCCTTGCTAAGAGAAACCTGAATTTTCAAGTGTATCGGACACCAATTTAATCTTAACAAAACATATAGAAAAATACAAAAAGGTGAGAATATGATAAAGGGGGTACGAAATATTATCGCCACTTTCGAAATATAACTTTTAATACTCACAAAATTCGGTGTTAAATGTCTTACCGCCAAAAAGTAACAACAGAAATAAAAGTTATTGTAAATTAAGAATAAGATGAAAGGTGGTGCTAACAGAAGTGAAAACGGATGTCTGGAAAGCAACGTGATGCGCGATGTGACGCAACAGAGTGTGGGAGCGGGGGTGTTGGGGTGCTGCGACGGGGGTGCCCGGACTCCCGGCCATAAACTGCCTCACGTCCTGAGACCGGGCTGCTGCCTCGCTGCGGGCGCCCCGGTGGCTGTGTCGCGGCAGGCCTTCATGCAGCCAAGTCACGCCCGCATTGCGAGCTTTCGCGGCGCTGCGGCGGACGGCAGCGCGGACGAAGTGACGGCTATCAGAGGTGATGGTGGACGGTGATGGTGATGGTGGTGGCATTTTATTTGTCTCCGGACTCCTCTCACCGGGGTTAACAACTTTTCCTTTAACCTCTTCTATCCCTTCCGGTTCTACCATCACAATCGTTTCCATCTCCAAATCTCCCTTCCTAAAGCCACCCCTCCGGGTCCACCGTCTCCCCACCGCCGTCCAAACATCACCATCACTGGTCACATCACCTTATCGGGGCGGTCATTCGTCCGCGCTGCGTCCGCCGGGCGCGAAGACTCGCGGGCGTGATGCTTGGCTGCTGAATGCGCCGCGAAATCAGCACCGGGCGGCGCAGCCGAGGAAGCAGCGGTTCAGGAGTGAGCAGTTTATGGCGGGAGGTTCCGGGCCGTGATTATCGCAGCCAACAAACCCCCTCCCACACTCTGCTTCGTCAATAGCTGCATCGTTGCTTTCCAAGACATCCGTTTTCAAACTCTGTAGCACACTTCATCTTATTTGTAATTTCAATAACTTTTATTTCTGTTGTTACTTTTTGTGGCTGTATGACATTTAAACCGAATTTTTTGTGAGTATTATATATTTTCTGCGAATATCTTGTTATCATATTCTTTATTTTGTATTTTTCTATCGTGTATTTTGTATACTCACTTTTCAGTTTTCTAGCAGGATGCTGGTAAGAGGATACAAGGGTGAAATTCCAGAGTGACTTGTTGAAAAAATCTTAAAATTCATAACTGATATAATATAACTTAGTATCTGTTCACGTTTCGTAATTTTTTGAATCACATTTTTATTTACCAACTTTTTTTAATAATTTTACGCACTGGCTTCAGTAACGTGTCATCGGTTTCTAATATGATTCTGCAGTACAAACAACAAGAACAGCAGTACACCACTGAAATTTGGCATTCAGGAGGATGGAGCTTCGGGGAAACCTACTTTTGGAAGGGAAGGCAACTACATTGGCGGAAGGCGTCAAAGGGCCATGCGAGTAGAGAGCAAAGTTTCAAGTGTGAGTGGTTTGTGTTCGCACTCGCACTCGCACTCGCACTCGCACTCGCACTCGCACTCGCACTCGCACTCGCACTCACACTCGCACTCGCACTCGCACTAGCACTCACACAAGCACTCACACAAGCACTCACACTTGAACTTGCTCTCGTACTCGCAGTGGCCCTTTTGACGCCCTTCGCAAATGTAGCTTGCCGTTCCCTTCAAAAGGGTTTCCCCGAAGCTCCATCCTCCTGAATGCCAAATTCAGTGGTTGTACTGCTGTTGCGGTTGTACTGCCAGAGATCATATTAGGAAACCGATGACGACGTTAGCTGAAGCCAGGTGTTAAAAATTATTTAAAAAAAGTTGTGTAAATAAAATGTGATCAAAGAAATGACGAAACGTGAACAGATACTGAAGTTATATTTATATTCATTTATGAATTTTAAGATTTTTTCAAACAAGGTCACTCTGGAATTTCACCTTGTATCCTCTTACAAGCATCCTGCTAAGAGAACTGAAAAGTGTATACAAAATACACTATAGAAAATACAAAATGAAGAATATGATAAAAGAATATTGCAGAAATATATAATACTCACAAAAATTCGGTGTTAAATGTCTACAGCCACAAAAAGTAACAACAGAAATAAAAGTTATTGAAATTACAGAATAAGATGAAGGTGTGCTACAGAAGTGAAAACGGATGTCTGGAAAGCAACGGATGCAGCGATGTGACGGAGCAGAGTGTAGGGAGGGGGTGAGGGTGGCTGCGACGGGGCCCGAGGCCTCCGGGCCATAAACTGCTCACGTCCTGCGACCGGCTGCCTCCTCGCTGCGCCGCCCGGTGGCTGTGTCGCGGCGCCTTCAGCAGCCAAGTCACGCCCGCGAGCTTCGCGGCCCGGCGGACGGCAGCGCGGACGTAGTGACGGCGACAGAGGTGATGGTGACGGTGATGGTGATGGTGATGGTAGGGGCGGCAGTGGTGCTGGGAGAGGTGACGGTAGGGGTGGACCCTTTAGGAGGAGGAGATGGAGATGGAAGGGATGGTGATAGAAGGAACGGAGGAGATAGAAGGGTCAGGGAAAGTATTGAACCCTGATGGCGGAGTCGGGCTTTTGAAGCGATGGTAATGGTAGTGGCGGTTAGAGGTGTCAGAGGAAGTTACAGAAGTGATGAAGAGGCGGGCAACAACGGTGGGGAAGTTGGAGGCGGCGTTGGAGGCAAGCATGAAAAAAAGTGGCAGCGTTGGAGATGAAGGCGGAGACAGGTGGTGGAGGTAGAGGGGGGATAGATGTGGGATGGATGGGGATGCAGAGATGGCGTCGGAGACAATTGCAGAGATGGGAGAAACGCTGGCAGAGGTGAAGAAGGTGGCGGCAGAGATTTTGATACCCAGAATGCAGTAGCTATAGTGCTGATGGGTGAAAGATGTAACAGTGAAATCTATGCAATGGAAAGAGGGGGAGTGCAGTTAAAATGAGAGCTGAGGAAGACCAATGAGGAGACTGCAGAGGAAACTGCAAAAGCATTAGAAGCATAGGTCGGAAATGGGATAGAAGATATCATAGTTGGTACGATGGTAGTCGCGAATGTCCCAAAAAACGGATAAAGATGCCAAAGTGTCTCATGTATAGGTCAGTATATTCAGAATATTGAGAAATTTAGATATATTTCTGCGGCAAAGTGACGTTTTCACTGATAAACTAGTATTGCGGCTGCTTGATACTGTAAAATAAATTTTCTCGACCCTGTATGTAGTAAATTTCTTTTTCTAATACGAGGAGAAGTAAAATCAAATTTTTGTGTCTTTAATAGCGAAAAAGCTGATTTAAGTTTACGGTGACGGCTGTAGTTGAGGGTGGCAGTAGAAAATAGTACTAGTAATAGTAATGATGAAAGTGCAAACAGTAATGTCAAATGGTGTCACCAAGAATTATAGGAGATTTTAAACAGTAATAGAAAGGAAGGCGAAAGCGATGTGGGTGGAAACGAGTGGTGAAAGGACAGTACAGGAGTGAAATAAGAAACGAAATGGAAAATAAAAATTGAGAATCGCCATAACACACGTTGAAACGACGAGAATTGGGTAAAAGAGATGGTAAATCTGGAATTAAGAAGGATGGATATATGTGTTATACCATTCTTAGTAGTGCTTGACAACTGGGTCCGACAAAGGCAGCTGTACCGCGCTTTTCTTTCCTTACGCACTGCATGGTTATTGGCACACAGAAAAAAGTTAATACTACACTTCAGTCCTGTACTTTTAATATTTGTCAGTTCTACAATCTAAATACTTGAATGAGCTGAAATTTTGGCACTGGGCGTCATAAATGGGTGGCAAATGTGCTCAGCTTGTAAGCCGCTTTATCTCCTATCAATGTTGTCCTCAATCGTTTATTTCCTATTTATTCCGAGATTGTGGCAATAAGAAATATGTAAATGGGAAAGCTACCGCTATTCCACGTTACTAAGAAAAGATCATCGATATCGTCACGTGTCTCTCAAACATCGAACAAAGACATTTTATACAATCTGCAGAATGAAATCGACTCTAGTGTCGGCATGACAGTCGCGTAAAAATTGGAAATGGCTGCAGAGTATGTACGTTGTTTTTGACAAGTCGGTAGCAAAGTTGAAACAAAACCGTCGAGAATGATTTCAAAGAGGCGACGGTTGATGGAAGCGATAGTGGTAGAATCGGCAGTGGTCATGTCATCAGAAGTGATGGATTCTGTAGACACTTATGCAGACGGGCGACTACATTGGCGGCGTTCGCTGGCACCGGCAGCAGTGGCAGTGGAGGTTTGGCAAAACTGGCTGTCGGGACATCAAAGGCTGCAGCGGGGTGGAGCTTCGTAGGAAAGCAGAAACAGTCTGGTCCAAGAAAGAGACACGGCAGGAATGGCAGTTACGACGGAGGGGCTAGTGCCGGATGCGACGGCTGGCCCTAAAGATTGGCGGCGGAGGCGGCGGCGGGGCTGACGGGGCGGGGGGCGGACGTGGGCGGGGACGGCGGGGGCGGCCGTGAGGTGACGGCGACGGCGGCGGCCACTAAACATCGGCGGTGGGGCGGTCAGCGTGTTCAAGGCGGCGCGCGGCGGAGGCGACGGCGATAGAGACGGGGGGGGGGCGGGGGCGAACCGCCCAGGGTGCCGCGCATTGAAAACACAGCGAGTTCCGGTCGTGCGCGCTGCCGACCGAAAAATTTGCGTGTTTGAGAACGGCCGGCCGCTGCGCTGCCCAGCGGGCTGTCCTCGGACCGTCTTGGGACGGGTTATTTCCGGTTTGACAGTTCTGCAACGGGGCGGCGAGCCGGCAATATCCGGCAATCTACGCGAGTGATTGCTCGTCCGACGGTGATGTTGGGTGTGATTTGAAGGGCGAGATCCTCTACGTGTGTGGAAGTTACTATCAGCTATTCTGTACGGGTTCAAAAGTTTGCTTCAGATTCAAGACTATTTTTCTTTTGTGGAACGTGTATGTTGACTATAATGAATAGTCACTTATATATGAACATTAAGCTGGCGAGCTCCTTCTGTAAACATATCGCAATGTGCGATTAATCAAATATTTTTTTATATTATTACACTTTCTTGAGAAACCATGTTTAAAAACACACAATTTTAATTTTGTTTCGTAAAACGCTGGTAAGGATATTAATAATTATCAGAATTCATATTAATTCAAACACTAATATAGTTTGCTAGAAAATCAATGCTGATTAAACAATATTTTAAAAAAACAATGCTTTGATGGGTCTAAAACAGACTTAAGCAAAGATTGATATGATAGTAACCTGGTACGCACCACATGCTGAAATCGTGTAACTGTTGAAATCAAACTAGTAGTGCTGGTATACCACATTGACATTATAAGAAACTAGGAATATTCAGATAATTTATAGATAATCCCACTTGCCCCATTTTCTTTTTTTCTCCTACCTACGCCTATAATTTAGACTTCAAACAATCCGAAAAAAATAAACAACAAATTACAGCTTTTTTTTAAATTGCTTTTATTTTTGAAATTTGAATCTTGTTTTACAAATTACTTTTACTTCACGTAAACTTTCGTAAAAAATACTCACATTTATAAACATTCTTTTGGACTTTATTGAAAGATCAAAATTTGTTGACTATATTTCATTAAGAAAAAATAATATAGAAGATTTCGATATATTTTTGAGCATATGAAAATATGATTCAATTCAGGCTAGGGATTTGACATCAGCCAGATCGATCGGTGAATATCAGTTTAGATGAAAATTCTACATGGTGTTTAGCCGCCAGCAATGTTTACTTATTGACTGACGGACGGACGTTTTACTATAAACCATTTTTTTGGTATCAAAGTCCTAAAAAATAATTTTCTAGATAGGTGGATTCTGCCTACTTTATGTGTTAGAAGTAATTTACTACATATGGAAATAAGAAATAATTACTTTTTCTACATCGAGAATTTACAATGCTAATTTGTCTGTCAAAAATGTACTTTTGCAGTAAATTACTTTCTGTGTACCACATAAATAATATGCGAAAATGTAATAAAACTCATCTTGCATGGGATGTTGGCCATTCTTGTTGAAATTATAAAAAAGTGAGAGATTAAGAAACTCAATTTTCTCAATTTTTTCGGAAAAACTAAATATGTTGTTCACTACGAAATTCAACATAGAATCTGGAGTATTTGTTTGTAACGAGAGTTTCCGGGAACTATAATATAAACACTTAATTTCGTGGGTCTCTGGCCGATAAGCAGTTGATTGGAGAAAAAACGTAACTTGATAAAATGCAAATAAATTTCCTCCCTTTCATATAAAAGGTCAATATTTACGGAAAATGAACATTTTGAGTTATTTTGAGATTAGTAGAATTCCTGTTTTACAAGCTTTTACAAGAGTCAAACAAAAAGAAACATCTAAAACCATTTGTCACTATAGTTAAGATGTTGAAAAAACCTTTGTTGAAAGACAGGATCTGCCTCGATAACAAATATCGTATTTCAGTAAGTGTTCAGTAGTCTAGGTTTAACAACTGTTTCAACAACATGAACCAAAATAAATTGAGATTTATTTTTTAAAACAAAGGAAATATCTCAGGAAATGAACAAATTATTATATTACTTGTATTTATGAAAATAATACAATTTTCTTTCATAGTAGTTTTTGATGATCACATTTTGTGAACTTCAACATTTAGTACAATAATATGCAATTATTATAGATTATTAACCATCTAAAATGAGAAAGATAATGATAAAAATCACAAGTCACAGAGAGGATTTCAACATTATGTGATATCTCACTTTTCAATTTGATCACTTACATGGCCCTTTTTGGCATGCTCTCAACTTTTCTACACTTTTGTAAGTCGTATTGACATTCGAATTATTGTTCCAAATAGTTTGAATTATTTTCATTAAGTCAGTTTTGTTGGTGAACAATTTCTTTGCCATTCGTGTTTTAAAGCTCTCCATAGTGTAAAAGTTATGAGAATTACCGGGTCACTGCAAAACTTGTACTCCATCAGCCAGTAACTGGATGATACGTTTAGCCTTATGACAGAGAGCATTATCTTGCATGAAAATATAGTTTTTATTATTAGGAAACTATTCCTGAAGCTGTGGTAACAATTCCTTTTGAAGTACCTTTTTATACTGGTCCAAACGCATGGTATATTTAAAAAAACACAACTTCTCAGTGCTTTTACTGCTGATGACCGACCAAACCATAAGTTGTGAGGGGTGTTTTACAATCTCAACAATCCATCCAGGGTGAAATTTTCTCCGGATCATCTTTTAACGAAACTAGATTTCTCTGCCAAAATCTCGAATGTTGATTCATCTGAAAAACATACCTGACAAAAAGGAAAGTATATTTCATAAATTTATGTAAATTTTCTTTTAAGGCTTTCAATGCATAACGTCACTAAAATCGGTATGTTAATACCTTGTTCCAACCATCAACGAACATATTACGATTGTCTCTTGCTCACTGAAGTATTTTCGATATCATAGATGGAGTGAGTCTTGACTTCTAAGCTGGCCTAATTAATTCCTTTTTATGCAAGCCAGCGACACCCAGTTCTTTCCGAAACATAAATGACGGAATCTTGAACAATCTTCGTAATGACTTAACTGCTCTTCTTACTGTTTTCAAACATGTATTCCTGATTTGTCTGCCACCCCTTCGTGTCGTAATTTGCTTTCGTCTATATGCCCCTTTACAATCAGAAGTTAGGGGCTCTCCAATTTAGACTTTTTCTTAACATTATTTACTAAAATATGAGACAAATGTATAATTGGTCTGAGATTAGCAAGAGTGTTAAATTAAAGATTTGAATTCAGACTTTTTCTCTGGTGCAATGTCTGCAGTCTCATCCATTTCAAATTTGGATATTAAGAATAAAAATTGTCTTTCAGTATTTATGTTTGTTGTAATGAATATGTGCACTGAACATATTGAAATCGCACTACATACAAAACTTATTCACTTCATTCAAATTTATTCCCAATTTATACATGAAATTGTCTACAAAACGCAAGCAGCTAACAGCTGCTAAATAATTTGTTCTATAAGTGATCATAATAATTTGGCCACCCACTATACGTTGATACGTCAACATTGTCTTATAAATACAAAAAATGAATCGAAAGTGATTTCACATTTTTTCCCCTTTTTTTCTGTATGTTTAATTTTTTAATGCAACAGCGTGTGAATTCATTCTTCTTCGCCCACTAGTTTAAGCTCATCAGCAAGTTTTGTTCGGAGAGGCAGAGACCCTAAGAACCGCGAGTGCCGGAATGTTCATAACGCTCTGTCGAACAAACTGCGATTCACAAGTAAACAGGTGAGGGCGAGACTACGTTGGACAGTCTACCCACACCGCTGCAGAGCTTTAAGGTAATGAAAATTGTTCTCGAGCGGCAACAAACTAAATTAAATTCTTTCGTCTGCGGCGGGTGATCGGCTGACGGCTAGTGACGAGGGGCGCGGGTTGAGCAGGCGGAGGTAGCAGCGAGTTTGGGGGGAGGGTGAGGCGAAGAAGGAACCGTGGTTGGAGGGGAGGCGACAGAAGGGGGTAGTCTGGGTGTGTCAGTAATTGGCTCTGCTGTCACAACCGGCGAGCAGAGGAGAGCTCCGCTGATAGGTGGAGTGGCAGAGGAGGTGACTAGCGAACGCACATCGGAGGCGGTGAGTGGGAAAGAAGCTGAAGTTGAATTCCCCTATATCGACGCAGGGATGCTGGTTACTTCTTCTGTACGTAGGTTTTCGGTATTTTGAGTCGATTGTCCGACTTTGCTAGATAACTAACGATGTCTCCGATGCCTAAACCTAGTTTAATATTCCACTCTTGTGCAGTCAAAGAGACATGGGGCGGAAATGATGTGTTCCCTTCACAGTAACTATTAAACTTCGCCTGCCCAAACTTCGTCACACTGCTACAGAAACTGAGACAATTTTAAAGGAAAGTTCCAACTCAATTATTGCCTTGATCGAAATCGAACCCGGGTCAAAAACACGGGACGCTATAACGCTGTCCATGAGCCATCCTAGAGGCCTCAGGTACTTTCTGATGCCTTGCGTAAAGAACGTTGAGGTCCGCGCTCTCGAGGAATGTGGAAAGGCGAGGAGAGGGATGTTATGCGAAAGAATTAAATTAAGATAGGGCGTCATTTCAGATTATAGAGAGCACGCTAATGTCTTTTTCTATACTATATAAACAAATATTTTCTAATTGGAAGCGTTCAAACATTCCATACTTTGTAAATCGTTATTTTAATAGAGAAAACAGCTTCGTATCGATTTCTTCTCCATCCAGGTACTTTCCCACGGGGTGACACCTCAGTCTGTACAAGTTCTTAACCGATTTGAAGTTCCTGGCATGTCTCCCACCATATACATATGTTAGTGCAAGGCTAAATGTAGTGTGTAGCTAAGAGGAGGGGACAGGAAAAAGAAGGAAAGTCACGGCAGTCGTGCCCGTTATTTAGGATTCTGCCCAGATTTCTCCTGTACTGATAAAAACCACGGATAAATACCAGATCAAAAGCGACGGCCACTAGATTTCAGAATACTGAATAATTCGTTCCATTGGTATAAAGGCAGTGTCAAAAATCTCCATTCCAGCTACTTTCCCCCGGGGTGACACCAGCCTGTACAAGTTCTTAACCGATTTGGAAGTTCTGGATGTCCCCATATGTATAGTGCAGGTGTAAATGTGTGTGTAAGTAGGAGGAGCCAGGACGCGAAAAAAGAAGGAAAATACGCGCAGTCCTTGCGCTCGTTATTTAGGATTAATGCCAGCATTCTCGCTGGTACTGATAAAAACACGGAAAATAACCGATCAAAGCCGACGGCCACTAGATTTCTCCAGATTACTGCAATGAATTCGTCATGGTATAAGGTAGTGTCAAAAATCGACGCACTGGTTTATATAACTAGGACTCGGGTAAGGAGAGAGTTAGTAGCGGGAATGTCTTTCACTGAGACAATTATTTTAGGAAAATATTCGCAGATTTGCTGATAAAACAAAAGGCAAGTAAGGGAATCGTTGATTTTGGAAATAGAGGATGCGATAATCCCTTTTATTAATCTAATTTGACTTCTAGACACTAGGCATAATTAAGTATTTTTAGTAGTCTGCCACCACAATTCGGGAATGATTAAGAATAATCCTTATCCGGATCGATGATATTGCACAGAATACGGTTGAAGAGTGTAGTGCATTTTTCCAGATATTTTCGACGCAGAAATGCTAAATTTGTCTACTGCATGCTAATTATACACTTTGCCGAAAAGGAACGTTTAGGTTTGAGGACATCATCGATCATTTCGCCTTGAGTGGATAAAGATTTTAGTCATAATCTTCATGTGGTTTGTTAAATGCTGTTTTACGTTTTTGATAGGATCTGTAA
>BOPP01000131.1:1603162-1619398 GCA_017312745.1 Gryllus bimaculatus
TACCGATCAAAGCCGACGGCCACTAGAATTCTCCAGATACTGAATGAATTCGTCCATGGTATAAAGGTAGTGTCAAAAATCGACCACTGTTTATAATAAACCTAGGAACTCGTAAGGAGAGAAGTAGTAGCGGGAACTGTCTTTTCACTGAGACAATTTATTTTAGAAAATATTCGCGATCTGTTCGAATAAAACAAAAGGGAAGTAAGGGAATCGTTTGATTTTGGAAAATAGAGGATGCGATTAATCCCTTTTTAATTAATCCTAAATGTTGACTTCAGACAAACATAGGCATAACTTAACGTATTCTAGTAGTCTGCACCACAATTCGGGAATCATTAAAGAATAATCCTCTAATCCGGCATCGATATGCACAACGAATAACCGGATTAGAGAGAGTCTAGTGCATTCTTTCAGATATTTTCGACCAGCAAATTGCTAAATATTGTCTACTGATGTAATTTACAACTCCATTGGAAAAGGAAACGTTTGGTATTTGAGGGACATCATCATCATTTCCGCTTGAGTGGAACACGATTTTACAGTCATATTCTTCATGCTGGTATTGTTAAATGTGTTTTACGTTTTGATAGGATTCTGCTCAAACCGCGTATATCAGGTGAACAAAGTACCATATTATCGTTCATTTTAATGACCATTTTATGACAAAAGCAGTAAACAAAGCAATGTTTAAAGTGGAGGAATCAATTCATTGATTAAAATGGCAACGCATAAATCAGGTACAATGTATGATAAAATATCATCAGGGTTTGTTGGAGCCATTCTTTTAAATGACTGCTTAACATCCCGTGGAAGTACGTAAATGCTGTTAATAATGCGAATAAAGCTAATATCCAATACTAATTTACAAAATAAAATGACGTATGGCTTTTTAATAACATTCTAGTCGAACGTCAAACTCAACTCAAAGTATGTTTTTTTCTTTTATCCTAATTTACTTCGATTACTATCGTTCAAAGAAAAAAAAACTTACTACTCAAAAATACTACTACTCTAACTTACAACAATGGACGTAACTTTAATTAGGAAAAAGACAGGTCAACGCATTAAACAATTTCATTTTAGCACATGTTGAATTTGATATATAACACATTTTTCAGATAAACATTAAAAAATTGTTAATCAAAAAAATTAAATACTGTCGTAATCACGTTACATTTCTATTGATTGAATCGATTGATATGAAAACCTACAATTTTTGTTTAGTTAGTGCTGTCATTCTGATTGTATCACCCCAAACTGGAAACAGATTATTTGATACTCCGATCACAAAAATCTATTGATTTGTTCAAATCAGTCTCAATGATCACGATGATGAACATAAATTTGGATTTTTGTCGCAAAAAAGGCGTGCTTGAAATATGTTGCGGTCATACTATTCAACATATAATTCCTGATTATTTCTCTTACTGTTGATTCTTCTCGTGAAGTACCGCACGTTCATGCCAGGATCATAGCTACTCTGAGTGGTGTATTGAGACCAATTCTATTGGGTAGACATCATTTGTAAGTCTGAAATTCTTCAAAATGGTAATTCCGAAGTGAAGGTATTCCGTAGTATAGTCGTTGAATTGTTCAGAAAATACTCAAAACATACTTTATTTCTTATCATAATTATTTAGTACAATTCGAATTCATTCATTACTCTCACAGTAAAAATTATCTTTCCTCATAATGAAGATTTAAATCTAGAACGCTGTACGATTACATACGTACCGTTTTCAATTTATCTACAATAGTAACGTACATGGCAGCGTAATGCATGATGCGGGTTGAGTTGATTTCTTCAAAGCCTTATTTTGAACATTCAACTATATGTCTAAATTCTGTTTGATGTACCCCTGGGGGAATACCTTATTCTGCAATAGAACATTTATAGATATTTATGTCGATTGAACCACACAAATCTTCCAAAATACTCGACCTCCCTTGGCGTTCTCTTTTTATGACGACCTTCCTACACGTTCGTCATAAAAATATGCTACAAGAAGAACATGTCTTTTTATTATCAGGCAGACTCTTAAGAAATTATTTCACTTTTAACATTTTTAAGACCAAAGGGAAGGGAAGATCGCGCGCGTTCCGTGGCTCGTTTGTTCGAGTACTGCTACGGCATTCGCCTGGTGTAGAGGCTGGAGGGTTGTATGATGGTGACCACAAATCGTTCTCCACTGCGTCTGCAGTAACAGGCAACGTAGACGTAGCCACAAAGGCAGAGGCGGGACTGAAGGTGAAGCGTTTCCAGTCTACATTGTCCACGTCCGCATATTCCGATCCAAAACCGATCTACCGATGATGATGGGGTGTGACTGATATGTGTCGTTACGATCGGCGTGTGACGAGACTTGCGGTGGACCTTGCAACGGACCTTAAGATGGCGCAAAAATGTATAATCACTAATGTATTATTTGAAATATCGCCATTCAAGAGAGAAATAAATCATTCCTATCAAATCAAATCATTCGTTGCGCTAGATGGCGCTCAAATTGGGTGTAGTTGTGGACCCAGCGGAGGTCCTTACGGCTCGCATTCATCTGCTACTTATACTCTCACTTTAAAGATATGCCAAAGCAGATTTCACAGGCCGCTGAAAAGCAACTATAGTCGTAAAAGTTGAGATTCTGCATATCGTGTAAGCGTGCCTTTAAGTGCCCATTCTCACCAACAGCGAGAGAAGGTTTCAGCAAGGATGATGTGGCGCTCAGTAAGCCAAAAGGACGATCCAGTCCCTCCATCTCGAAGATAACCCTCCAACGCAAGTGGGCAAACGTCTATTAGGGTAGCCTGTCGCCAAACGCGTCACCTAGAAATTGTGTACGTCTAAGAGAACATTGAAGACTACTACTCGACATTGCAATGACCATCACAGTCGCTTGGAGCCCTCTTACTGTTATGTGTAAAAAATACGCAAAAGTAAAGGAATCAATAGTTTATTTAATCAAGTAAGTTCAACTTTCACAATTCAAATCGTATGGTAGATCAGTCAGATGACAATCCACCACTAGGAATAGCTAAGTTTCTAGCATAGTTGTTACCATCAGGAGAACCACCAGCCCGTAGTCATGGTATTCCAGAAGAGATATACAGAACGGCAGAATTTCGTCATCGGCAGAAAATACTCGTACACAGGCTTGTCACCACCACGCTGACCTCGCTGTCTGCCTTCCAAGCGCTTGCTGCTTCTTGACAAATCCATGGCGACGTCAAGGCTATACGTTCTTCTCGGTCAGCAGCTTCTTCGCAGCACACAGCGGGGCATAGCAAGGGCGGGCCGAGGCTGCCGGCGGCGAGGGTGAGGGCGAGGGCGAGGGCGGGGTCCAGTGAGCAGGCCACGCGAGTGCGCACAGTGAGTAGCCGGACGAGCGAGCGGGATGGCCGATGATTGTCGGCGCGAGTAGACGAGCAGAGGGCGGAGCGGGTGGGGGGGAGAGGCGACAGGCGGGGCGGGCATGAGGGCCGAGTCGGGTGGGCGGGGAGACCAATGGCTGACAGGAAGCATAAGCGTGGATGGGTGGGGCGTCAAGCCGAGCGGGTGTGTAAGTGAGCGGAGGCGTGTCAGTGGTTGGGCATGAGTGGGTCGGGGACGTGATCGGGCGGGGATTGAAGCGGACGGGGCATGAACGGGCTGCAGGCGCTGAGCGGGCGCCCTGGCGTGAGAGGCTGGGCCTCAGCGCAGCAGGGGCGTGAACAGGCGAAGCGCTGAGCGTGCGGGGTTGTCAGCGAGTAGGGAGTAGCCAGTCGCAGGGTGGCCGGGGCGTGAGCGGGGGGCGTCGCCGTGAGCGGGGGGTGCAGCGGGTGAGCGGGGGCGTGAGCGGGGGGCGCTGAAGCTGGCGTGGCGGGCGGGCGTGAAGCGGGGTGCGTGAGGCCGGCGGGGCGTGAGCGGGGGTTGGCGTGAGCCGGGTGCGGGTGTGAGGGGCGGCGCGGGGCGGAGCGGACGTGGGTGTGGCGTGGCGAGCGGGAAGCGGGCGGGGGGAAGAAGAAAGGTGTCCCAGCGGAATTCGCGCCCAGTCGGATTGCTGTCTTCCGTGGCTTCTTGTTAATTACCGGCCTTGCGCCCCGCGCGGCCGCCGCTCGCGGCCGCCCCTCTGCCATCGCGTCTCAGCTGCGCTGACGTGCGCGTTTACGTGGCTTCGCCGCGACCCCTCCGTCCGCCGCCCGTCCGACAGTGAAAGATTTCGCCCATTCATTGGGCGCGAAGGATATTTTTGCGGAGCTCTTCTATATTAGTTTATAACTATACAACTTTTACTCTTTACCATTATTGTGCTCAGTGTATGTCAAAGGAATACTTTTCTGATGACTTGTGTATTTTTTCTCAGCATTTTAGAGTGTTGCGAATTTAAAAAACAATATCTCTTAATAATTTAATATTACGACAGAACAGAAAATAATCTATCTGATGTTTCCGAAGTCAGAAATGTCCTGCATTTTGATACCCAGGAGCCTCCCCCGCGCAGCATTGTTGGCCTGACGGATTAGACATTTTTTAATGTCGAATCGCCATTATGGGTGGCTAACAGCCTGTGGCTTTTATGGTACGATCTGGGATGCAATTTTCGGTCAGCGAAAAATAGTACTTTGTCCATTCACTACGGCGATTTCTGAGAATGCTGTGAAGAAAGAAAAGCTAGGGGAGGCCAAGAATGCCTAGATAGTAGAAGAGAACTACGTTAAGCTCGCCCACCATGTCATACCTACAACTCCAAGCGTGCGACAATAAAGACTTACTCTACCCGAGGCTGGAAAACGTCAGATTAATCCCGATATAAATACCAAATTTATGCATACAACACATAATGTAGCTAGTCACGGCAGCAACTTGCGTTTCTAGTAAAGAGGACTGGTATTCCTGAATCGACCTCACTTCGTAGGAAGGAAGCAAAACAGAAGCTTAACATTGCTGAGTGATTAAACATCTGCTGAACAAAGTACGTGTTTGAAATTCAACTTAATGATTAAATGGAATTTATCACTCATTCCAGTTCTGTGAACGCTTAATTTATATTTGAAATTGCCGTTCATTTGAGGATACCTCATTTCTGCGTATGTGATACATAGAATAATCGCATTCAGTGAAAACTAAAAGGGTCATTTTATATTGTTGATACCTTCCAAAGAAATCGATCGTAAAAATTTATTGCAAGCAAATTACAAAGAAAATAATTTAACGTTCTTGCTACCCGATATCTTCCATTCTTCATATTTGTCGCAAACAATCATAAAACGTAATTTCAAATATAGGAATATTTTATTGTATACATTAGTCTAACACGTAACTCTAAAATATTCTAATTTAATTCAAACAATTTTATCCTCTTCGTTCCCAGTTGACTTCTGTGATCAATGCCGCATTTCGGCATACCAATAAGTTTGAGTGCCCGATCATATACAATTTAAATTTGGAATTAATCTCTATCCTCCAGTTGTTAAGTGTAAGTTTTCACGAGCGTACGTATAGTTTCGGACTCATGTTTTTTGCAGACGCCGTGTCATTTTGTCTTTCCTTGATCGGAGGCTGGCCCTCTGTCGCTCGCCACCCGGACCGCCGGGGATCCCCGGAGGAGAGCGCGCAGGCGAAGGCGGATTACGGTGCTCTCCGGGCGCCACTCTTCCCCTGCCCCTTGTCCCCTCCCCCCCCCCCCTCCCCGCCTCCTCCCCCCCGTGCCCGCGCCGCTGGCGTCTGTGCGGGCTACGTCTCCTCGTTTCCACAGCCAGTACTTTTCCCAGGTTCTTTATTGAATCCGCAGCCGATTGGAACGTGAAAGTGAAGAAGGGCTCATAAACTGCGTTTCTAGTAGGTAAATCAATATCCGCGTGGAACAGTATGAACTCAGAAGAAAAAAAAATCTTAGTAAATGGTCTGAGATTACGTCTATTTGTATACGTTTGTTTTAGTCTCCTCCTGCTTCCAAGCTTCGGGCTGAAATTGCGATGTGAACTAATGAAATCTGATACGTATGTGACTTCACTCGCAAAAGCCTTTTATTTTTGTCGTGTGGCTCGGGGATTTTCTGTTTCAAGAGGGGAGAAAAAGGTTTCATTCTTTTCCGAAAGAGGAAAAAAAATGTGCAAGGAATTCGAAACCGCTTTATTGCAAAGCGAGTTGCGAGAGGGGAGCGGGAGATGTATCTCAAGGAGGTTTGATAACGGCGGAAACGACGCATAGCGGCAAGGAATTTGCAGGGAGGGGGGAAGAGCGCTTCGTAAAGGAGGAGAGGTGGCCGAATGGCCTGCCCTGGCCAGCTGCCCGTTGTCGCTGCTCATATCAACGTCCATTCCGCTGCTCCGACGGCGTTCCTACGTCGCTGGAGATTTGGAAAACGTTGCCTTTGTCTCCCCTGGTAAAAGTTTGACATTTTATTTACTATTTACTGCAGCAAAAAAGGTGATGAACAAAACCACTCGAAATGTCTTCGAAAAAGTCGTACGCACGGTGCTCAAGAACAACTAATTAGTGGTGCTACTACAACAGTACATATTTTTGTGCATTATATATCTTCTTCAACGTTCGAAAATTCACTCTGTTCAACAAACAATAAATATTTATTTTTTGATCACATGGACCAACAACACGAATGTTTCTGCTGAAAAATCATCGTTTTTCTTCATAACACGTACGTATTATGCGAGAATGTAACACAAAACTCTCGTATAACAACAAAATACAATAAATTAATTATTTTAACAAAAACATTTGAGAATACTCCAATAACATATATCGTATATTTGATACGACAATTCTTTAGATATCAAAAATATCAATCAACAGCACATAATTTCTAGCATTATTTCTAAATTAGAAAATGCAGTTAGTGCGACAAAAATGAGTCCTGCAGCATCCTTTTAAGCGGGACTTATTCTATTCGAGGAAAACATTTGAAGAAAAACGGCGGGTTTCTGAGAAAATGTTTTTTATGTAAATTGCATTGTTTTCGAGCACAAACTACTAAAAATATTACTGCTTTTAAAAAATGTACATGACGTTTGAGTGCCAATTTTTAGAATAAAGTTTGAATAAGACAAAAATATGAATCTTCAATTTTGTAGTTTTGAAATATTAACATTTTCAGGTTTTCAATCTTCAAAAATACAGAGAGTTTGCCAGAATAATAATAGCGCCAATTGTGTACCGTCCTTCAATACAAACGAGGAGAATTTTTTTAAAAAATGGAGCTGGTTTTGCGAAAAAATATATATGATGGATATATTTTACAGAAATGGGATTGTAGCGGAATAAGTTAGGCAAAACTGTTCCCGGGGATAAAAACGAATTAATGTCCCTTACGAAATTCGTATTTATTTTGTAACGTCGCGCGTTTTTATACCGAAAGGAAATTGCAGTTGTGGTACACGCGTAATACGAAAATTGTTGTTTACGGAATATTAGCAAAATTTCAGAGGTTATAATTTTATTTTACAGTTTTGTTTTTCATTATTTATCTTTTCTAATAAGTATAAAACAGAAAATATACGAAAATGAATAAAAAACTTAATTTTACGAAAATAAATAAAAAACTATTAATTTACTGTCTTATTTATATTGAACGTTCGGGTCCAAATTATAAGAAAAATGTTGAAATTTTGGGAAACTGTAGAGAATTTAAAGACCTACAATTTGTTTTTAGCTCTTTTTACGATCTGCGTCAGAAAATTAAATAGTCTTAAAATTAGAAGGGAATTGTTTTATATTTTCCCCTTGTTTTTGATTGATTGTAGGAGTCAAAATCGGATATAAACGACTGAAAAAATTCTCAAAACATCTTTAAATTCTATAAAAAATTTTGACGAGAATTATGTCAATATTCATAGGCGTAATATGGTTAAAAAATAAACTTATGTAAGACGGTAAGAGACAAGGTTTTTTCATTTGTACCGATTACTCCGAGAAAATTAATTTAAATCCGGCGAAAAAAAATTATCATGGGGGGGGGCAGTTTTGCCACCCTTATTCCGCTACCCTCTTTATGCGAAAACTACTCATACTTTCGAAAAATTCTACACGATTTAATTTCAATATCTGTCTTTAACGAGCAAATTTCATTTGATAAAATCTCAATCTTCAATATTGTAGTTGTAGAAAGTCGCTGAAAAAATTATGAACTTTCGCGGTTTTCGAAAATTCAGGGTTTTCAAAGAAAATTATAACTCCAACACTCTTTTACGTGTGTTCTAAGGTATTCAGAGACAAAGATAAAACAAAAAATGGAGACAATTTTGAAAAAAAAATTGAAAACGATGAGGTTTCATGCAATGTACCCCTAAAAATTAAAATACGTGTAATAAACTCAGAGTACGTATAGTATCTTTAAAGCGATGGAGAAATGTCAATTTTTGAGACAATTGCCTGAAAGATTTTGTAGATACAAATGACTACGTACGCCACAATTTTCTTAATATTTTGACGGGTCGCGATCTTTGTACTAGAGATTGTTTTACCTCTTGTATTGAGATTGCAGTAATTTTATAGTGAATTTTGTGATGTAAATCCCCAACGAACATTAGCATCTATGACACACGAAAGTTTAAAAAAATAAGCAAAATATTCTCCATAAAACATTACCTTACCAACATTCTTTGGTCATATATTTGCTATTGGATCGACATATCCTATTATATGTTAAATTATATCTTGTATGAATTTTGATTGCAATTTGAAAGTTACCCTTCACTTCGTTATTAAAAGAGAAGAAAAATAAAATATATTTTTGACCAATTTATTAAATATCTGAATAAAATACTCTGAATAAATATTTAATAAAAGTTTGTAAATCTAAAAAATGCATTTTTAAATTTTACTGATGGTACAATGTCTCTCTCACAGTTTCTGTGGGAATTCTTTACAGTGTTAGTAGCAGGAGTAAAACGTAAATGTAAAGCATGCATTTAGAAAGTATTACTTTATCAAGAAGGTGCCGTGTTACTTTGTAAATCTACTCCATAAAACAAGTGAAAAATCTACTAAATATTTTGAAAATGTATTTTTAAACCAGGTTTCATGATTTCTCTTTTATATAAATAAGCTTCAGACGAAAAAATAGAATTTGAAGATTCTAAACTAATGTGCTACTATCGAATCATATAGTATTGTTTTTTTTAGCATATGCATCTTCAGAGGATGTAAGAATGTATAGGAGTATCTTCATTTTGAATAAAAGATAGTATCAAGATATACAAAAAAGTTAATGAAATGACGTACATTGATAATGAGCAGTTGTCATAAATACAGAACTGTTATGGAACAAACGAAAGACGAGAAACTACTCAAAAGACTTCCTATAAAGCTCCATTAAAAAGTTTGTCTCGTCTAAACTTTGCTATAGGGCACTAGAAAAATCGAAAATACGCTCAATTACAAAAAGTTCCTTTCTTTTCTTGGTCTTTTTGTTGTCATTCTTCCTGCATTGAACGATATGGTCAATATCTACGTATTGACGCTGAGAGGTTATAAAAATAATTTGTTACACGTACCTTGGTTATCTGTTTACGAGTTCGTGAACTAGTTCGTATGATTAAAAACTGTTCTCTATGCCGCAGAACAAAACTACGCAATAATGGTCATTAAACCAAAATTGGATCAATTTTCTCTGTTTTTAATCTTCTAAGTTGAAAATGAATGTCATCGTATTTTCTGCTTACTGCGAAAAAACATTTTTCGAATATTTCCGAACTATTAATAATAATCTGGATATTTTTTTCCAATGCAAACATTTTTTGTTAACAAAATTAAGGTTCAATATAATGATATTGTATTTCAGAGAAGTAATCACACGTCTCAATTAAGCTGTATTTTAGTGATATTCGTGTTGCAGAAAGCTCTTCAGGAGAATGCACGGTAGACCACCTAAGTTGGCCACAGTAAATATCTTGAAAACGGTTAGAGGTATCGAAATGCTATTCGCGTCATGTTATTGCAGATAATGAGGCAAATGACATATTTAGTTGTTTTTTTTGTTTGTTCCTAATGTTATTGTCGAGATACTGACACAATTTTGTTTTTAAATGGAAGTTTATTTTTTTTGCCTAAGTTCTTTAAATATGTAATGCAATGATATAAATATTGAAAGTAACCTATTCTTATTTCATGCAAAAATAGTTCAATCAGGACTTGGTAACCGTCGTGATATAATCAGCATATCAGATAAGCCTCGAGAAACTACCGTTCAGTTCAACCGGCAGCCAGAATTGTCCTGAAGAGAGCCGTTGATCTCTATTTAGCAGTCTACTTCGTGTCGAAAATTCTGCCGCCGACGGGAATCGAACTCAACGATCTCCTGGTCATCGAAATTGAATTTGAAAAATAGATCAAAGAGTGTATTTTCAAAATTTGTTTTTGTTGTGCGGCTCTCTTGATTTTGAGTGGCTGCTTGGGACAAAAGCTATAATACATTTTCTCGTTTCTGAATATAATATTGGGAATGTTTTTAATAAATTGCTATTATTTAGACTGCCTTTAAGAAAACAGTTTTGAAAAATTAAACTGTAGTAGATCTGAGATACTGACAAAAAAGAAAGGTATATTTATGTTTCGTAAACATAAATATAATATCACGTAAATGGAACGCAATTCAGCGTTTATCCTTCACAAGATGTCAGTAGGAGAAAAGGCTCAGAGTGGATCTAATTTCCAAGTCATAGGATGTATTTTGATGGTGTCTAAACGACGACAACAAATATTAAATGAAATAGTAGTAAATAGAATTTCTCCAAGAGACACGGCAACCAGCAAGAAAAATAGCAAATAACAAAACCCCCTGGGGCCCCTTCAATGTCCCTTAATATTTCGTAGTCCCTCGAAGACCGCCAAACTAATTTTGAGGATCTATTACTGATAATGACGACGTGAACCAAATTACATTAACTTGAATGATCTTGGCTGTCCGGGTGACGCCGCATTGAAGGTTGTTGTCGACGTTTCGACCATATTATCGTGACCTTCTGCAGAACTGTTCTGCCAACCCTAGCCCTGCAGACCAGCCCTGAAGAAAATCTGTTTAGAAGTTGACTGCCTTGCAGCCTTCGGCGCTTGCAGCACTGTGACTTACGAATCCTTCCTTTCCCACGCTAGGTGGCGCCAGATCGGGGCTGTGCGAGAAGGAGCTCTGCTCAGCTGAGTGGTTCCGTATGAAGGCGGCGTGCACGACAATGAGGCAGAGTTTAAAACGAACTTCCACGTAGCACACAAATGCAACAAGTCTCCATTATGTTCTTGCCACACAGTCCAAACTTGTGCCACACAGTGCCACTACGTAGCGCATTGCCACAGTCGGAGCAATCTGCAACATCCCGATTGGACTCCGAACGTATGTGGCAGTTTTGTGAACGTGTAAAGAAAGAGGACTGCACACAAATGTCGAGCAACAGTCCGGAGCCAATTTATAGCGCTCCATCCTGAAATTCGTCGCAAATACCTGGGAAAACGACCGACCAGAGCAGTCGATAGCATTCTCTTCTACACAGTGATAGCAATCAAGTCAGTTTTGTAAGTAGAGTCAAAAATTGGAACTCGTTCCCTAGTACTTATTCATAAACTTCGTTACATAGGCATCGGAAGTTCCACTAAACCATTGCTGACAGTAAGTGGGTGGAAAAGAAAGCGATGGGGAATTTGTTTCAATTAATACAGAAAATAAAATTTCCAACATTCAGTTTATCACACTATCAATTATATTTTGTAGTTTTGTAATGAATATGTCAATATTTTCCCTACAAATAATTTATTGTCAGACGTTAGTCGACAGTTGACGCAATCTGTCACCGTTTACAGAAGACATATTAGTCTAAGAATAACATTGCTATGTGTGTATTATCCTACAAACATGTTACACAACATAAATAATATTGATAAATACATTTATCATGATGGAAGATAAATGATGAAGTAGATGTGGAAGTGAATGATTTAATTTTTACAAAGAAATAGGAGGTGATTATGGTGGGTATTTCCCTGAAAAAGTGCGATGGGACCATCATAGAAGAGATTTGTTTAGCTATCCAGAATTGTAGTGAAAGAGAAAAACATAAAATTTCTTTGCGCATTCTGTTAACATATTGGTTTATAAATACCGCCTCTGGCAATGAAGAAATATCCAGGAAATCCGGATCATCCACTACGTCAAAAACGGAATTAAAATAAAATTTGTAATTAGTGGTCAAGTATACCAAATGAAATCAGAGGATTCAAATAAAAACATAGTTTTGGACCGTTTGAAATGACATGCTTGTTTGATTTCACCTTTACTCTGAATATCATTTGCATTTACATACGAGTACTTGCTGACATTCTTCTCTTTGGAGAGAAGGCGGTGTCTGTTCCCGTTCTGGGCACCTGCATGGCCGATATTGTGTACCGCCGTGGGAGCATACTTGTATACGAGGCTCTCCATTCTGCGAAATGAGGCCCAGGGCGTTAACAAATGCCACTACAGTTCTTCTGACCAGGAAGTCCCGACGTTCGAGTCACGACGGTGGCAGGATTTTCGACACAGGTTACAAAGCTACGTAGATTTCAGTTGCTGCCTGGGGGAGAATTCTAGCGGCCGGTTACTCTGGTCGCTACTGTTCCGTGGTTTCTGATTGGTAGTGGTGTCTCATAAGTACCAGGTGAATGCTGAAACAGTACCGTAACAAACAGGCCACGGACTGCGTGCTATCTTTCCGTCCCCTTCCTTGTCCTATCTCCTTACACACACGAACACTAATATGCACTACACTGACACACATACCGGGCGACCGGTAGGGTGCCTCGAGCTAGGAACTTAGTGCCCTGTTAGTGGAAGATACCTGGCAGGAAAAACCTCACTAGCCAATAGGTAGGCGAGAATTGAAACTCATCCTCCAGTGGGAAGATCAACACCACCTCCCCGGAGGGAAAAACATGAACTACACTTGAAGGACGAATGAATTAAGCAGTTGTCACGCCCGGAATCATCACTCAATCAATATGGGGAGACTTCAGAATCAGTAGACATTCGCGGAACGCCAGCGGGGCGGGAATTCACGAACATTTAGGCCACAGTGTCCATAAGGCCCGTTTGTTGTTGAATACGGCGTGGCATGACGGGCCCTTGCGAGTCACCGGTGCCCGGGAGCTCCTGAGAGCGATGCCCGTTTGCTCGCGCGTCCAGCCGGCGCAGTCGCAGCCAGGGTTGCCAGATGCTTCGATCCACCCAATTTCGCACGATAAGAAAAATTCAACTTTTCAAGCGTGAAATTGGAATTTGCGTTAAAATTGGAGAGGTTGTTTGAGGTAGTGACTCATGACTTTGCATTTTTTGTTTGAGAACGTTGTAATTAATAATTTACGAAAATACGTATACTTTTTGTAATAATAAGTTATATCTTAATACTTAAAAATTAGTTATGACTATTCTTATGACTACAGCAGATGGAAGGATTCCTTTAAGGGATAAAATAATTTTCCCACTTTCCCATTTTCACCCTCCTTCCTCTTCTTAAATATTCGCGCTTAAAAATATTACCACAGAAATGCATACATATGAATGTTTCCTACGGAAAACGCTGGTAGTGTCATCGTACTTCCAAAAGGTAACTAATTTTTAATAATTCTCAAAGTAAATTTAAACATGGAGATAAATTTAAACTCGGAGACAATTTTTAAAATACATTAAAGATGCAAAAATGACTAGTATCAATTATGAAATACACGGATGTTCTATTTAATTTTTCTGCAAATGAATTATTGATAAAAATGTTGTAATCCTATACCTTTTCATGGCGAGGGGCACAGCCAACATAACCCTTCCTGGAGCTACCGCTTTGGATAAATGTGGCCATAGGGGTCAGGAGGGATCCTGTGTCAATCACGATGCGACTACTCAAGAGAGCGGCCGCTCCAGGAACCAGAGCCTTGGCTTCCTCCTCGGAGGTTGCAATGGCGGCTTCCCTCTGATGCTGTCCTGAGACCCCAGCGGGCGGTCATCCTCCGACAGCACTGCCGGTTGAGGCGCCCACCTCATAATTTAATTAATCCGCGACCTTGACGCTGGGTCTGTCATGGAACAACGGCCGCGTGACCCGAGGTCAAAGCAGTTCGCTGCTTCGTCGGTGAATTGAGAAACGTTTCTGGGAATTGAGGTCTTTGTACGCAAAAAAAGACCTCGATTTAGAAATTGATTTTCTCGGAAAATCCATTAAATGGTCTTTGAATATGGTGATGCGCCAAGTGATTCAAAAATACCCCGTGGTGTTGATCACCTTGCTCCCCGTATCAATTTCAATTATTTAGGAAGTATTTGTTATTTCGGTAGTATGTTTGAAATTAATATTTACGTTTTATTCGGAATAAAATAAGAAAATGTATACAAAATGTTTTTAGAGAAAATAGTTAAACGCAACCTCAATATAACTAAATTACATGTTTTCTGAAATGACGGCAGCAATTTTGGAGAGTATTCTTCGAAAGACGTTATTATACACACATCAAAAAGTTATACATAAGATGATTTGTTTTTGAATAATAGCGATGCGTTCAGGCGTAGGTTTTTAGAGATAGTTAAGAGAAAACTATTAAGCAAAATCTGTTATTAACAAAATATTTACATACAATTATGTCTGGGAAAATGTGTTTCATATTCACTTCTAAAGAAAAAAACATGAACTAAAATCATTGTAATAGAGAGATAACTTTTATAAACGAGCTCGTAGTTGGAATACTTTAAATTTGTAACAACACATTCTAAACAATAACAATTAGCTATATGAAATGCTTCCTGATTTCTGAGATTTCCTAATTTTTTCTTGTTAAATTTTGTTCTCTGGCTCTTGTAGATTTACAGATGATAAAGTCTCTCCCCCCTTAATAATTAATAATTACCAGATCGAATGGGTCTCTTCGAAAGTAAAATCACAATTACATAGAAGTACTCCTGGATATTCGTCTCACACGGAAGATTTACATTATTCAGAGACTAAATAAAACTCTTGTAGCCTAACTGCAATTAAATACTTTAAATAAAATAAAATCATATATAAAAATATAATAATCTCTGTTACATCGGCCCTAAGACCCTCGATATCACACGTAATTTGAATCTGGACAAGTGACGCTTCTTCCGTTCTGAAATTCTTGCAAACCTTCCAAAATAAAGTAGTACAAACCAATGAGACAACTTCATAGTGAACTGTATATTAGACCATTTACTAATTACGTTTCGTTCCTGTCGTTCAGGTTTTTTCTAATCCTTTCACCACTAAAGTTAACCTCGGTTGAGCCAGCACTGCTCCCTTAAGAATGAAATTTCGCCTCCGAAAACATCTGTTCCGTCCTTCCAAACTTTAAGATTTTTTTTATAAAAACGTTTATATTTTTAGCCTTTAAGTAGTGTTGGAGGAAAAATATATTATTCCTTCAATTTGAGAAACGTATGGCTGAATCACTGTGAAAACAATTTTGAACAATTGTTCAATTTCCTTCCTTTGAAATCATTTAATATTAGCGGTACATTAAAGACACGCAGATACGTAAGTTTTAATACTGATGATCGTATTTTTTGGATGCCTTCTCTTTTATATTTTCTCCCTTTTTTAGATGGAAGAAATAACAGAACTATTGTACGTGTTCTATTACGTCAGCGAGAGAAAGTGGCACTATTTTATATTAACTGATTTGTTATACCTGTTTTTGAAATTTTAGAAGTGGAGCTCAGAAAAGAACACTGCAACATCTTCAAAATACATTTACATTAAATATCGAATTTTTTTCTCTAGGGGCAAAACGATTTTGAAATTAGTGGCTTAAATATACAGAATTATGACTGTTCCCTCAAGTTGTCTGCAAACAGTGCGCGACCAGGGATTACCAGCGAGTTCAGGTACCGTTTAAAAATCAACTACACAAATTCTCTCTATGCTCGTTTAACTCTAAATGACCATATCAATAATCGATACCGTCTTACGTCTCCTTACAATCCTCAGACGTATTAGGAGTACCGCCCACCAGCCGGAGCCCCTAATAGAAAAACGGCAGAATGAAATTAAGTTGGAGCCGCCTGGCAACAAACGAGTGGACGCTGCCCGGAGCTCCTTGGAAAGCCGCACGCGGACACTCCAAATAAATTGCGATATATTGAGGAAGTAGAAGCAGCTTTGAGAGGTAGGAGCGACGTCCCGTGGGGCCGCAGCGGGCAGCGGCGGCGGCGGTGGGCGGGGAGGCGCGGGGCAGCGTCGCCGCGTCGGCCGGCAAGCAGGTGGGCGGCG
>BOPP01000131.1:1619568-1663521 GCA_017312745.1 Gryllus bimaculatus
ACGGGAAGGGGGGTGGGGCGGGGGCGGGGGCGGGCTGCCTCGACGGAGGCGCCCGGCGCGCAGTCGTCCCCGGGACGCGGCGCCACACGGACGCGCTAGTGAGTCGAGCACAAGTGCCGTTGCCGTCGGTTGTCGTTGTCGTCACCGTCGCCGACGGTCGTCGTGGCCAGCCCCGCCGCCGCGGTCGTTGCCAGCGCTCAGAGCCCGCCGACGCCTCAGCGCCTGACTCGTGCCGAGACGCAACCCGTGACACAGCGTGGCACCTCGTCGCCGTTGAATGGAGTAGGGGCGAAAGGGGGTTGTGAACCAGTGGAGGTGAGTTGACGGATCCTCAAGACTTCTTTCATTTTCTTCTGTTGCTCTTTTTCTTCAAAGCACAAACAGTTTTGCATTGATACGAACTGGCAGGATGACAATGCAGAAAAATCGTTTCTCACATGCCCTACAACGTATTACTTTACACTCTTACTCCCCCCGTAATTCTTCTTCTGTTTTTTTTCGTTTTGTAATTCACATCGTATCTCTAATGTTTACCGCCGTACTTTTCTCCTCCCTTTGCCGTTGGCGTGTTCGCTTTCTCAGCTTCGATCTCGCGTGAGCACGACGTTACACGGCAACTCTCCCTATCAGCATGTGCTTCCAAGTTGCGCCTGACGATAGTTCGAACTTGCTTTAGCAAGTCGCTTATCGCGGATCTAAGCGCCCTTAGAGAACGAAAAGTGGGGCGGCCTCTCGGAAAACGCTACACCGGAAGCTCGCCCTTTATTCGCCGGTGACGGCTTGCAGAGAGAATTTCGCCGGTCCCGGCGAGGCCTCGTAAGGGCCGGCGAGGGGACTGCCTTTAATCTGTTTTGAAGCTGCTACGCGGAAGCGACAACCGAACTGAGCGGGACGGGGCGGCACGGGATCGAGAGGAGACGGAACCGACCTCCGGTTTATGGTCTTGCTAACACAGTAGTCGGATGGAATGTCATGATATCGCATGCCTTATGCATGAAGTAGACTGCGCGGTTGGTGTGTATACTACTAGTGCTGTGTGTTCCTTTTATAAAGTGCGGCGGGGGCGGCGCGGAGTAAAAGCGACAGTAAACCTTAACCAAGTGCACGAGCGGTTGCGGAGTGGGAGGGGCTGCGGGAAGGAAGGTACGAGCGTTCATCGGGGGAGGGGCGGTGTACACCGCCGCGGGCGGGGCGCGTCGGGGGCGGGCTACCGGCATGAATTATGTAGGGCACTAAGCCGTACCGCCGCAAGCGCCCGCGCCGGTCTCCGGTTGCGCCCTCGCCCCCATTCTCGTTCCTCGAGCCGCCCGCCCCCGCCGCCGACGTGGTTCCGGACGACTTTAAACCGCCCCCGACGTGCGGGTGGGGCGCGCGAGGGGGGGAGGGGAGGGGGAGGGTGGCGAGTCACTGCCGCGAACGTGCCTTCATCTCCGCCTACACGGATTTAGCTCCGCGCCCTAACGATCTCGGCGAAAGTTCAGAGCGACCGTTGAGACACCTCACGGACGGCGGGACGTATTTAAGTAATTTGTTCGAATGCTGATGAGCACTGTTCATGAGATAAGTATGTACTAAGAAATGAAAATCTAGGCAAGATGAAACTTTGAACCAAATAAATTCGCGTTTAATTATGATAGTATGCTGTATTTTATGTTAGTAAAAGTGTTCTTTATTGGTTTATCTTCTCACGCTTTATAACTTGGAACGATATGATACACAAAAGTCAACACTGTGAATTAAAATGGAAAGAAATAAGCATTACAGAATACAATAAAAAACTTAAAAGCTTGGAGAAATGTGCGACAAAAACAATAAAGAAATGTTTAAATGACGATTCGGCTAAAATAACTACTTCAATACATTACTATTAAAAAATGGTTTTAGTTTTTATGAGTACGGTACGTATTGAAAATCATATGTATATATATAAGATACAAGAATTCAATTTTTAAAGCACAATAATCACGTAAATATTTGTGACATTGGTAACGTGCATCACAATCTACATAAATTTGAGTTCAGCGTATCAGCTTGTGATGTGAAATGGATGACGTAACTACATGAATGAAATTTTAGACGTGCTATTTACAAACGAATGTTAGTGTGCTTTTTACAAATAATAGTACGTGTTATTTAGTTATGTATTGAATGTACTACATAATTTAAAGTGTTATTTTATTTATCTCACAAGAATAAATTCGTATATTTGAACGAATGTAATCGTGATCTGATTGTATGAACAAACGAAAAATTTGGGAAATTAAAATAGAATATGACTTCCATTTAGGTGTCTATTATGAACATGTACAAAATTATGTACAAACATTTTCAGAAATGAGTGTGGATTTAATTAAAGACATTATTAAATGACAGAAATATTATTTAAACATTAACATGCTAAATTTATAATGGTATTTGCGAATATTGTCAATAAATATTATTTCTTAAAGAGTGTGATTTTCAATCTTGCAATCTACGGCGGATATGTTTAAGCACGTATTGGGTGATCCATTTTTCAACCTTTGATCTGAGCCGGTGAGACTACTTCAGCTGAATGATAAACGAGCTGTTCGTTTGTAAATAATGGCGTCTTAAATTTCGGACAAAATGGAGATTATGGTGCTTTTATGAATGCAAAGTAATAAGCTTTGTCTTTATTAAACGTGATTTCTAAAGCGAACAACAAACAGTAATGATTTCCTCGCGCTTACGGCTTGTATTTTTCTTTATGTGTAAAATCCGATTGCCATTCCATTTGCTTACGGAACGTGAAATATCAGTTACAATTATGTTCAACCAAAGGCCTCAAATGTGTTTTTCGGTACAATTTTACACGCAGAAGCCTCGTTAGAACAGCATGCCTAGTCATTTCACACATTTGGAACTCTTTGTGGAACACGCTCGCTTCCAGGCTTCTCTAACGCGGTGTTTGTAAATTGAACGCCGTGACTCAGAACGTCATCGACGCGGGCGCGGTTAATGTTCCATAATGACGCAATTATTCTGTTACACAACAGAGGGCACGTTACTCTGGCTTAGGTCTATTAAAGTTGATAATACCCAATTTCTCTAACTGTAGAACACTAAGGGTATAGTTTATCTTCCCACACAGGAGTGCAGGAAATGCGCAGTAATTAAGGAATTAAGTTGCAGACTTTTAAAACGTTATTCATATTTTTTAACACGGTAACTACTTATTATTTCTAATGATGTATAAAATAAATCTCCAATAGTCCCGGATGACTAACGTAGTAATTTACTCTGACAACATGTGAATTATACCATGAATTCTTAATAACAGTAATCAAAAATTGAAAATGTAATATTCAATGTCTTTTAAAATATTTATTCAATTTTATTAGTTTTAAATTACTATTCAATACCAGATAAATTATTGAATGAAATGTAATTAATCAGATTAATAGTATAATAAATTAGATTAGGCAACGTACTAATGAAGATCTCTGTAATGTTTCAATGCAATCATTAAAATTTAAAGATGATACAGAATTCTATAATAAAATTATAGAATAGTATAATTCATTTAAAATTTTCTTGTCTTAACAATTCAACAATATTTGAAAGTTTCTCAGACGTAGTGCAGATTGTGGTGTTCTATAATTTCCATTTCCAAATTCTTGGGTAGCACAGGATATGAATAATTTTAAAAAAGATGAGCAAAAAAAGGCTTCATTTTGTTTTATTGTAACTAAAAATGAACGGGCATTTGTTGCTCTAGTTCTATGTGTTGTAAAAAAGTTTATTAGCTCTCGTTTGAAGAGTCACTTCTCGACTCTTTGTACGTGTTGCTAAGAATATTTAAATAACACTAGTATTAGTGGCATCAACCGTATTATTCCTTTATTATAATGAAAGTATTAAATTTATTAGAATTACTTGCAATTAGTGAGACATTAGTAGCTAGTTACAGAAATAAACTCAGACTTATATTAATTTAAATAGAAACTTTATTTATAGCTTATAAACCTTCATTCATACTTCTATGTATGGTATTCAGTGTTTTGGATAGGTAATGTATTGAAGGTAGCATTGGGTTAAAATACAAATGATAATTACAATTATATTACTATTTACTTAGGATTTATTTTCTGCATCAAAAAACATTTCAATGTTTACAAATTTCCTGCATTATTTGGTACATTCAGCGTTTGGGAGGAGTATAAATTCCACAGCATTAGACCTTTCAGAACTTCTCAGAGGTGTCAATAATCCTCCTAGTTAAGGAAAATATTGAAACCAAAAATAGTATTAGATTTATTAATAATTTCTAGAAGCACAGTGTCTCCTTTAACAATTAATTGAAGAAATGTGTTGACCAATATTAAGTAAGCAATGGTTGTGGAAACACATTATCAGGAAGGGAACTTTGGATTATATGAATTTCTCATCAAATAGCCGTTGTTGATAGGATATATAAATGCGAAGAAAGTAACAACAGTAATAATAGAAATAATAACAACATTTATAATAATAGTTGGAGGAGGTGGAAAAAGAAGTAAAAGAAAGAAAAAAGAAGAAGCGGATTTAAAATATGAAATGGATGAAGTTGTGAAGTGCAGCACCTTGATACCGGGATTTTTTGTCCAGCCAACTCATGTTGAATTTATGGTGAACAAGAGGTTAAAAGTTAAAAACAGAGCCTCCAAGATTCTAGTTTTTCTCGTCGCTAATTTCGCAACTGCACCATTATCTCCTTTCAATATTTCATTAATATTCGTTTATTTATCCTACACATCCTTCTCAGGGTAAACGATATTTTTATATAAAAACTGAATACAGTAGTTTTATTGCCATTGCATCTGCTTCTTTCTTTAAAGAGGCTTCGAATTTTTTCTCTTTAGGAATACCATTCTTCTATTTTTTCTATGCCTTCCTGAAATTTTTGTTCCTGCTTGTTTCACATTTCTGCTGACTCGTTTAAAGAAGTTACTCGAATAAGGGACCCGTTTGACTGATCGCGAAACAAAAGAACGTCCTGTCGGCGACTGGATTGCGAAGTCCTTTACTAGTGAGCGACCTGCAAACGAAGACATTGACAAATGATGTGCATGAACATAATTTGAAGTTTTGTTGCAAGGAGTAGCCAAATAGTAGCTTTCAAAGCGGTCCTTTCTTAGATGAATATCTGCACACATCCTTAACTGTCATTGCGATTGCAACAACTCCGATACATCCCCAATAAACTCTTAAGACTTGACAGAGGATAGTAAGGGGCAAGAGAAAGGAAGTGGCCAGAGTGCCTGGAAGCTGTCCGAGAATTCCGCGCTTCCCCTGCGCCCTCTGGCGGCGAGCGCTGCGTCGCGCTACTCGCTTAAAGCCAAACGCGCCCTCGGCGCCTTCGCCTGCTCCCTCGGCCGCCAGGTCGCGCTCAAGGGCGCCCCCACGCGTTCACGCAGCGGTTCACCCGCAGCGCTTTGCCTCAGCCTCAGCTGCCACACGGAAGGCCGGGGTCGACTCACTGCAGCCCCAAGGCCCTACGGAAGAGAGCGTGAGTTCCGCTAATGCTCCGTGAAGTTTCAAATGTTTTCTTGTTCTTATTACAGATGGTGTTTTGCAAAGTGCACAGATTTCGTTAATTTAGCAACTACTTAACTGTCAAATTAATAATAAAACTAATCTTTTTTATATTTTTCTCTAATGGATATATAACCCTCTAAGTTTTAGTCTCATGTTTACTTAATAAGAAGTGTTTCGCTTTCATGGCGTAGATACATGATCAACCATGAGCAGTGATCATCCATGATCAACCAAACGACTACCAAAGTCGTTTTATGGCTTCCATCTAGCAGACAACTGATGATGATGGCTAAGCCATCGAAAGCTGCTATTGAATTAAAAAATATTGTTGGCAATGACAACATCTTTAATTATTTTTTGTTACAGTACACGTTGTATATTATGTGTTCGTAGAATATAATACGCTGTACTATTATTGTAAACAATCTAGTCGTGCATCTAGTAGCAAAGACGTTACCTACGTAGACGACAAAGCCGAAATAAACTTTTGTAATATTATTTTAATTATAATGATCAGTTTATTTATTTCTTTGGCTATGTGCGTCAGGTAAAAAATTTTAAATATACAATTTGAAAGTTACTTATATATACGAATACTGGACCACATATGATCTATATCTGAATATAGAAAGAACAAAAGAAGAAACATGTTTATGTGTTTATTCCTCTGAAAATGTACTGCGAACCACATACAATACACGTACTTGTACGCCTAAACGCAAGTATAGTATCTACATTTTTAGCTTCTGAATGCAGTAAATAATCTGTTTTATATTTTGAACACTCTTTTAACATATTAATACATTGCAACAGTAATGAGATGCGGGATTAGAAGTTTCCTCTCAGGTGAGGTTGAGGGTATTTGGCTTCATCCAAAGTGTTGCCTCGTCTAATAAGTTGCTACCGTGGTCTTCATTTTATGGGTACATCCACTAAGCGTGTGTGTGATTTGCACGTGTCACACACAAATGATGATTCGAATTAATCCTTCCACAAAGCAGTTGCATATTCTACTGTATGTTGTTGAACTCCAAATATTAATCCTGAGCAAATGTCATCGTACATATTCAATAATTTGTATACAGTTCTTGGATAACAAAGTGTTTTGTCTGGCCCGCATTATTGTAAAACAGAGTTGCCGAGAGTTTTGTGCTGTATGTCGTATACATTCTGAGAGGTTATTCTCGTCAAAAGTTCATTAATTTCTGCTCATCAGTGTACATGTTGAGTTAATGCCTAAGAAATCCAGCACAACTATAAGCAATACTCTTATTATCTTATTACAAAGCGTATGTTAAAGACACTTGGTAGACACAACAGTTCGAATTTCTTCTATTCTTCGCGTTTTCCGCGTGGTGACTTTTCATGTCGGTCCGATGGTTTCATACGTGTGTGAGGTCTTAATTTTAAGTGGGTCATAGTCATATGTGCAGTCTTGCTCCAGAGGGATTACAATCAGCAGTCCTTGTATCTAGTGCCGGTGCTAGGCATGAGCAGACTGGGCGAACGACCGGGGTCCCACGAGTCAAGTGGCTTCAATGGTGGGACTGATGGAAAACAAATCAGTAAAAATTCGAAAACTAAATTAGAACTCGAGAAAATTGTTATCGTAATTTTATAAGTTGCGGTACAGTAGTTTTATATTTCATAAAATTTTCAAATACTTTTTACCTTAAATAGTTAAATATAGTCATTACATACAGGGTAAGATTCAATGAAATGAAAAATGTGAAACAATTCTGAAAATGTTACAAAACAAAGATGCCATTGACAGCTTTTTAAGCCTTCCAATTTTCTATTCTCAACATCCAAGATATTTTAATAATTTATTATGATCTTCCTAAACTTATATAGTATATTTTACAGATATTGGCCCTGTATTTTCATTTAAGTTTCGGACTGGATATTGTGAGTTGTAAATAGAGAATGTTATTAAATGCTACAAGTTTGTATGTATGAAGCAACCAAAGTTTTGAATGATCTATTAAATGCGCAGATTTACTCAGATTATGCTAACATGAAAATAAGTTATTCTCAAATTCATATTTATTATTTACCATATTTAACAAGTAATTTTATTGAACTCTAACAAATCTCAACAGTGTTTTGTAGCATTTTAAACTCAGCGCGGAAATTGTATTATTTGATTACTAAATACTTTTACTTAAAATTAATATTTAAAATAGATTTTCAATAACTTTTTTCTACCTTAAACGATCAACTTTTTGTTGTATGTAGAAATAAAATAACTCGCACAGTTTCTTGATACAACTTTCACATTTAAAATGTTTTGTACTAGCTTTCCCCGAAGGGATAGGGCGGGCATTACGTTTCAGCATTTCCACAGGCCCGAAATTGTCGAGCTCCGGCACTGCTTGTATCTGAGCTCCAGTCACGGTATTTCTTTTATTAGGAAAACATAACATTATTTCACACCTACACAATTTTATTAACATTCTGTGAGATTCTTGCAATTCAGTTTTCCTGTTATTGTAAAATTACATTCATGATCGTACAATGTTTATCCACGTGTTGCGTTGCTCCACATAAAATGAAATACAATTCAAAGCTATTAAGTAGCACTAAAAAGACTTATACTTTTTTTAAACTAATATATTTTGATTGACTTACTGACTTTCGTGGCAGAAAAATCTTTACTGAATACCATCAATTCAAGAATGAGCATATCTGTTTACTTCCCTTTCGGTGGCTTTGAAGTGAAACTACGTTCATATGATTTCTCTTTGCACCTCTAGCGCTTCTGTTGCACTACGAGGACTGAGTCGCGAGTTATAAAAGCTGCGAAAGGTCCCGTTTTTGCTTTCATTCTCTAATTCACGGCATACATAGGGCGAGGTCAGTCCAATGTCGCACTGCATAAAGGATTTAGAAATGGAATCGAATAATATGTTTAATCACAATTTAATTTAAAACGGTTGTTGTGTTAATAAAGCACGAAAAAGCGATTATAGTAAAATTCGTCGTTGTAATGTATTTATTGGTGGACTAAATCACGTTTGAATCAGTAGAATAAGTCAAAAAAATTGTAGAATTTTGGGTATGATGGGTTCAACATCGTGTTTAATTTCCGTGTTCCTTAGTTTAAGTCTTTTTTATTATAGGTGGTCTTAAAAATTCACATGTAAAAGAATTTAACTAAAATGTACAGTTAAGAAGGATCAAGAAGATATTACTTTCACAAGAAGACAAAAAATTCCTGAATACTAATAATTATCACACACAATTTTTATGGTTTATTTGAATATTCTTCCGTCAAAATAAATATAAATAATATTTTGGTTATTTATTGCGTCTTATTTTTAAATATCTTTAATCTTAATTTAAACGATTCCAAACAGTTAACATCTGTTTGTTCTTCCACACGCTCGTTTCATTCGAATTATCTGTGAGAAAGGCGTGCTCACTCCAACTTAAAGTGGCAAAACGTTACATTTCTTATAATTATACAAAAATGTACTAACATCATTTCTCTGACGTCTAATTTCTCTCTATGGTTTTAAAACTAATGATACAACATCTAAAGATAGACTATTTTCATCTTCTTTTAATTTATTATAGGCGATTTTTAATATAAAGTGAACAGTTATTCTGTTACACGATGTCCCTCTTAGAACATATGACACTGGAACACACGTACGTTGATGTGTTGGTTTAACCCTAAAATAGTAGCGTCATGTGTCCGTTAGTGATTTTCACAATCGGATTAGAAAAAAAATATACAAACAATTTATTCTATAAAATGAAAGAAAGGTTGGCAGTAATAAAGATTGTGATGTTTTATAATTCAAAATTAGCAATTAAGTTATTTAAATACGTCTAAAACAATGAAAATATTCCCAAGCAAAATCTTTATACTAATGCAATATTGTTCAGAGCACAGGGTATCTACGCAGTTGGATATTGTATATTATGCAATGGAGATCTCTTCGAATGTTTTCGTACTAACGAAGTAGGTACTACTAAGTAACGAAAACCAAAGTTACAAGCAATAAATGAAAAAGTGCAGAATTCAGGTTATATGAAATATAAAATAAATGCCTGCGTTGTTAGCCGTAATTCTGAACTACTCTTCGTGAAGTCACGAAAGTTAAGCAACTCAAGATACCATAGAATCCTGGATGGGTGAACTCCACACAACCTAGGTTATTAATGGCGCCTGGTCCCTGGTCGAAGGCAATGAGTAGTTGCGACGTTACGTGACAATAGACAAAATTTAACGGAGGATACACGATTAAATATAATGCCTAGTTAATGTCCAAAAGATGGTTAAGAGCCTAGTTGCGGAGTAGAGCCAAAAATATATATTAAAAACTTGGCATATGTCGATTCTCTTTTGATGTCAACATTTGGCTAATCTATGCTTTTACAAGTTTTGTAATGATCCAGGTTGCATTGCAACAAGTTATTGGCAAAACTGTTGCGTTTTCCCACTATTATTTATGTTCCTTTATTTCATCCAATATTTTATATCAAAGGTGGTCTCCCTGTGCAAGTAGACTTGACTTCGCTTCACCTCCAACGCGTTTTTCGCTGCGCTCCGCCTCCAACGCGACCGCTATCGACGACCTGTCTCTCCACTCGCGCGCACGCTTTTGTTGCTCCCTTCGTTACGCTCTTCGCTGCTCGTCTGTTTACTCGTTCGTCTGCCCGCCGCCCGAGTGCGCTGCTGTTGTTTGCGGTTGCCATGTTTGATTCGCCGACATTTTGAACAGATAGCGGTCGTTGAAGTTTAGCATTTGAATTAATTTGTGCAACGCTCTTGGGGTCTAGAAGCTTCTTTCTCTGTTAACGGCCACTGACGAATGCACTTTGTCTTTGATGATGTGGAAACATTGATGCAGAGCGGTGTTTCTATTTTATATTAAACTAAAACTACTAAATATTGGTATTAAAACCGTTATCGAAATAACATATTTCCATTTTGTGTACACAATATTAGAAAGTTTCAGTAACAATTGTTAGGGAGAGGTTTCAAGTGAAAATTTAATATTCTTTACTTATTTATTAAAATGTATAAAAATGTACCTTTGATCTCTTTAGATTTAGAAATATGAATTATAGCGCATCTGAACTCGGAATTATTATGCTTCAAAACTATTATATTATTTCAGATGAAGTGAATTATTAGAGAGAAGAATATTAACATATTAGTCTATTTTTATTTTTTGTGAAGTGCAGCGTATTTAGCGTGTGGAGAGTAAATAAACTAATAAGAAATATGTTATCTTGTTTATTTATGCATGAATATATTATTACAAAAAACTATTCAATTTTAATGTCTGCAATTAATAATATTATTACAGAGTTTGTTGACTGAAAATATTTCTTACTCGCGCTACATACAATATTTAAACAGTTCGGTGGTTCCAATCATGCATGAACTTTACCAATTTAGTATTTGATTTACGTTTTTTGTGTATCTCTCATCTATTGAAAATATTCTTGAAATAATTTGTAGTTCTTCTCAGCAGTCATATTGAAATCACACTCTTGTCTTTCTGAGACAGTTGCGTTATTATTTTCTGTAACAGGGTAAAGGAGTGTATGTACATCCAAATTGATATTAATACTTGGATTTGTTACACACTTGTAAAATACATAGCGGTGATGACGCTATGTTGAGGCAGGATGTGACTAATCAATAAAACAAGTTTCTAATGAATTATAACAACTTAAAGGCTTAAAGGCGAAGATTAGGTGTTAATACCGCTTTACAGTTAAGTACAAGAATAGCGCATTACTTAGTGGAAGTTTAATTCCAGTGATAGTGGTCGAATCACGGAAGAATCTAAATGCTACATAATGCGACACACGTATTCAGTATATAGCAGTTTAGACTTCTGATATTGAATAGTATCCCGAATTGCCGAACAGGTCCCGACAAAAGGGTAGCCGACTCGAACGTTGCTGTGCGTCGTGAACAGAAGTCGCCGAAACCAGCAGGTCTGCCTTGTAGCATTTGGAGGTAGAGTCGAAATCTAGACTTGCTATCAGGTTGAATCAGTTTAATAATTGATTGATTATTTTGATTCCAGACGCGTTAATTTATATGGCAAATTAGTTCCGTAAGTGTATTGCATGTTAGATCGCGGAAGGTGGGTTCCCCATTAACGCCTTCAGTTACCGACCTTTTGACACTTAGCATTGCTCATTCTGAAAAGTAGGCCGGACTACATGTGTAGTCACAAATGAGGGGGGAGCGTATGACACCATAATTAGCCTGAAAATTTAGAAAGGAGCCACGTACGTGTAGCTCTACAATCAAAAAAATATTTCCGTATGTCTTTTAATTCCTTATTTCTCCCTTTTCGTTAACTAGCGATTGATGTAAGACACTTTAAGAAGAGGCTCTCCAAATCATCAGAAAACCCTGTAAATATAATCATAACATGAACATAAAATCAATTGTATTTATTTATTATAAAATGAAAGTTATAATTTTATTCTATTTGTATAATGCATTATTTATTTCGGATTAAGATATGTTATATGTAAATAAATAAGTTTAATGGAAAAAGAAGCCCATAAATGTACGTGGGCTCTCTGGAAAAAGGGATGCCTACTTGCTTTAGGCTACGCACCACTATGGGCTGAACCCCCGATAATGTGCACGGGTATTTATATCGACCTACGATCGTGTCGGATAGGTTAATTATTGAGGTAAAACAAAGAAATAAAATACTTCTCTAAAGAATCCATACGGTTTCATTAAAATTTGAATATTATTGTATCACCATTTTTTTCATGAAAACCATTAATGTACTTTTAATGTACATTTTAGAACTAATTACACGAGAGATACACGAGAGAGAAATTTCAAGAAAATGTCGTAACTAAAATAACTAAAGTGAAAAATGTAACAGACATAAGATGGACAAATTTCTGATGTGGAGGAAGTGGAAATTGTATTAACAATTAGAATTTGTGCTAAAATAGCTTACTAATAAAAGAATAAACGTTTTTAAAGTTCGTCGTGTGCATAATAAATATTACGTTCTTATTGGTTTTAGTAGGTCATTTATTTTTTTTTTACGATGAATAGATAATATATTTTTTAAATTTAGTCTGCAAATGCTAAGATGTAATTCACAAAATTCAGTCAAAAGTACATTAGTACAATCACTAGGTTTTGTAATTAAATTGTTCATAATTTTACGAATCCATGTGCTTTAATACTAGTTATCCAAAATGAACCCTACATACCAAGCCTTAGATATTATCTAAAACTCGAAATGTAGAATTCATGTTGTATTGTATTCAAAAGTACTATATTAAATTCTCAAATAACTATAGAATTTGTGATAGTCATTTAACATATTATTACCCAACAGAAAGGTTTAATAGAGCGCCGATCCTTTAAAAGAAAAAATAAAGGAAGGAATGAACTTGAAAACTTGAAAGAGTTGAGCCCAGAGCAACTTAAATTGAGAGAGAGAGAGAGAAAGAGAGAGAGAGAGAGAGAGAGAAAGAGAGAGAGAGAGAGAGACATACACACAAGCTGAGAGGGAGAAAGATGGAAACCTTGATACATTATTTTGTTATGATAGCTTAAGCCTCTTAAAATATGAGTTAAAAAGCAGTTAAATTCAAAGATTAAATACCTGTTTACCTTATTACTCAAAGATATGTTCAATGCGCATTCGTCAAAAGAACTACACTCCATCGATTTCTACCCTTCTTTCCTACCTCCCTTCCCTCCGCGACCTTAAACCCTTTCCCCCTTTCTGGGGCAGGACGAACCTTCGGGGGCGCGTTTCTCGAACCCAGAGCCTTTGATCTGAGCCAGTCGCCCTAATCGCTCCACTACTCCAATGGACGTCCAATCAACGAGCAAAACCGCGCTCTCTCCACAATCTGCCAAGCGCAACCGGCTCACCGGGATGCCGCCAGGGTCGCTGGCGTCGCCGCGGGCCATGCGTTGCTGGCGTCCACGCAGCGCAGCGGGAACGGCGCCGCTACGGGAGATCCGAGCCCGCCCTGCAGCAGTGCGGTCGCTAGTGGCACGCCCCCGCTCGCCCTCGCTCGCCCACGGCCGCCCGCCGCACACCTGACGAGCAGAGGTGCCTCGGGGCGTGTGGTGTGTCACAAGGTCCTCTCACCGGACCCGTCCGCCCAGTAGCCACCACGCGCACGGACCGCGTCCCCCGACGACGTGTGCCGCGCCTCTCCACGGAGCAATCAGCTATAATGGCAGGCTTTCATCTCTAATTGGATAGAAATTGTCATTTGGGGGAAAAGGCGAGCGGAAAAGGGCAGGTCCATCCCAGTGCACAATTAGTTAGAAATTCGCGGTTGATGGAAAAAGCCGCCTTTTTTAATACATTAGTCATTTCGTAACATTTCGTTCATGCCCATCTTCATGATTTTCTTTCCTACTGAAGGGTTATTAGGTATATTAGGTAATTTTGCACATCTTCATATTCAGTGAGTTTGACCTCGAGTACCTGTAACTCGCCCAGAACTTCAAAAGGAACAAAAAATAGCATATTTCACTACACTGATTGTCACCTCCGTAACAGACACACCAACTGACTTAATGAAAATATTTAGTGGCAATGACAAAAAAATGTTTAAAGAAGATAAATCACAGAATTGCGAAATGATACTGCTAGTATAATTAATAAACAAGGTAGATGTTTGAAATATTCATCTTAAAGAAATGGTATTTTTGGTTGTTGATAATGATATGATGGCAATCACGATGTTATGAATATTTGTGACTTACTATATTTTAATTTTCAGATTCTGACCACTTGATCTTCATACTCTTTAAATTACAATACAGTGATAAAATATTAAATCAGACTTTTCTTATGAACGACATCAATTTTAAATACATATTATTGCCGTGTTTAGATACGATTATTCAATTAAAAGTTTACTGTATACTATTATTAATATTGTTATATGACTTTTGATTATCAAGATTCTTGTGGTGTCAGGAAAGTTCCATGCAAAGTGCCAGTTATGCAGAATGCGCTCTTAACTTTGTGGCAGACATTGCCGTCACAGCATTCTAGTGCGCTATTCCAGATATGCAAAGTGCTCTTGGGGATATCATAGCTTCTCCTCCTGTTCCATTTCATGCTAGTCCCTCTCGGCGATGTGGCGTGGTAACTAGTTAGGTCGTGATACAGACCTTTGCAATTCTCTATTCACGACAAAAATGTAACTGCTACAATAGAAATCTCCTAAATCAGTGATTCACGAACATTCAAACATCGATTTATAACTGTCCCAGAATGTGACATTAACTAAATAAATTATTTCGCCGAATATTACAGACGATAAATATTCATTCATGCATTATACGATGTGTGAATCCGCTTAGAGGAAAAAGTGCGTAGCAATGTAAGCGCTACGCACAGAACGCATTGCACCATCATTTTCTCTGAATTCGGATGGTATACTTTCATCAATCAATTTTACCGTGAACTTGTTGATTAAATCGTCCGCATTACTAATTAAAGGTTTAGCCGAGGCATGCAAGCCACCTGCACCGTGGCCATGCAGGGCTCCCCTCAGTTTTGTAGAAATCATGCGCATGTGGCTTCGTAGCTGTTCAACTGCATCATCATGTATGGCCTTTCGTAGGATATTATGTGTAACGAGCTTGAATCAATCAATTTTTGCAACACTTCGTTGGTGAAATTTCACACATTGCAAGCCGAGTCCAGTGTGTTTCGGCGAGGCATGTAACCTACACGAGTCGTGTCTGTGCAGCTATGCGTCCGTTCACTGAAACCCACGCGAGTGGCGCTTCGCGGAAACGCACCTGAGGTGAGCCACGGCCTCACGTTCACCGCCTGCGCAGCCGCAGCTGTTGTTTCCATGTAACGCGCTTGCAACGACCCTCGTGGTCCCTGTAACATTCGGCCTATCATGTCCCCCCACACTGCCGTAACTGTTGCATACCAATGCCATTTCTTCGCGGGGATTGAATAGTGAGTGATTCGAGGCGCCTCATTAATAAGGTCATTAATTACCGAAATACAGTGCATGTTTTTATTGTCGGAGGTGGCGGTGATCTGCGTGCGACAGATGGTTAGATTCGGCGCCGACTTACCGTCGGCTAGCGGGGTTTTCCCCTCCACCAGGTATCTCCCACCAGCGGGTCACCGCCCCAGTCGGAACAACCTATAAGTTCCCGACCGGCCTCCCAGCATGTGTGGAAGAGTAAGTATGCGTGGAAGAGTAAGTGTTATAGTAAGGGATGAGAATAGGACAAAGAAGATGAACAGCGAGGAAACTACATGGAACTTACACAGAGTGATAATAATGTTTTCTACTTAATTGGAAATGTTTTTCACATTCTACAAGCTTTTTTGAACACATTTTGTATCATAAAAATGCGCGGCACGATATAATGCATTTGCGAGAGGGCAAATGGTAGAGTATGTATTTGAAGAACTAGTTCAATATTGTTTCTTTTTCTGAATGTCCAACTGTTTCCACGTCAACTGGCACTAAATGGCAAGCGGTATATGAACAGGTTTGACAGAGAATATGAGTGTTTCTACGATTAAGCAAGGTGATGGTTTGTAAGCGTTGTTAAGCCTTAAAACGCAAAACTATCTCTTAGTAAAAAATCTTATAAAAATGTCGTAAAAAATGAAACTAACTTCTTACCTAAACAAAGAATACTGTATCCCTCCTTATGGTTATTCGACTGTGAAGAGATATTAAGAAAAAAATCACTTCCCTACTGACAGTAGATTTTTAAAGTGTTTTATTATCAAAACATAATCCTTTTTCCATCACGCAACCAGCATATTGTCCTTTGCGTAACACCGATCTGTTACAACTTAACTCAACCAAAAGAATTGAAAGCCGATCATAACGGCCAATATCCGTTAGCGATTTTGTTGTCCACCGTTCGTTAAGAGCAATCGAAATAAATTAATTTTAAGTAAAATTTGTATTTTTTAATGTTTTCCCTTGTATGATGATGGTATTATGAAAAGTTTTGAACGTGTCACGGCCGATAGGACGTAACAGACTTGGTTGAATATGCACCTCGGCTATCGCTTTGTTTTACAAATTTCAACCGCATGTTATATGCAGTTTACCGGCCTAATAACTGTAATAATAGTTTTCTTGCCGCCGCCAGGTATCACAGACGATTCTCCCTCAATATTCGTGTTGGGCGACTTCAGTTTTTTTACCACACAATAGCCAGTCAGTGCCATTAAATACGGTTCGTGGGTAGAAATATGAAGTCGACGTCCGTATGTTGTTCCTCACGCTATCAGGGACGCAAATGCCGGAACGAACTGCAGCAGTACTTGCGGTTTGCACCTATATGATGGTATTTCACGCGTATATTACTGTTTTTTGAGATATTTGGTGTATAAATCAATCTTTCGTCGAAATACAAAACAATTGAGCACACGTCCAGTCTCAACGAAATATATTGTATATCAATCACTTAAAATGCTGGGGTTGGATAGCAAACATAGTAAACCTGAAAAAATGCCGTTGAACCGTTGAAACCATTGAGATGAAGGTGAAGAACAGAAACAGGAAACAAAGGTTCAGGTCACACGAAACTCTAGTTGTTTAAATGAAAGTAAGTGACTTTGACACGGTTATTGCTACGTCACACATTTACTTCCTTCTTAGATGAACATTTTTCATATTTTTGCAAGATCCGTTTGACGAATTTTTTCTCATGATATATTTCATAGTGTAAATTTGTTTTAAAATGACGCCAGAAAAATTTTATATGAGCAAACTGTGTAATAAAGGTAATGAATTATATTTTTGTGGTTTCCTTCACATTCATGTTATAATTATTTCATTTTCTAGCCTAAGCTATGCAGACATCTCAACAAGGACATTCTATCACCCATTGATCGCTCTAGACGAGTTGATAAGCAGATCATTTCCGTGCGTGGTAGCCTCTGGACCAGCTATTACGCTCAGTCAGTTCGTCACTGGGAGTTTCTCGGCGAGATCGCACGCGGAATCGCCATGTCCCCAGAGCCTCTGGACGAGTTCGTTCGCGCAGACGCGCTTTTGGCTATCGCTAGGACACTGATAACTGAGATGTCTATGTGCGAGATATTTCACATCACAACGGTGCTTGCAGCGAGAAGCATGACACAAGACGCGTGACCTACAGTCGGCCAGCCCGTAGCAGTTAGAAGGATAAGAATTCATTTCCTTCAAGTTTGATAAAAAAGTGTTCAGTATTTCAGAATTCATTTCAGTATACCCCATTAGAACTGTAAAGAATTCTTTCCGGAAAGAATTTAGGGCAATTTATTTTCGTAGGTATTTGGTATTTGGAGGCGGGTGGTGTTTGCCACCACACTCGGATTTTTGACACCAGGACACTTGCAAGCGACTCGTTTCCGTTTATTACCATTGAGCGTGCACTTCCCGAGTTTTGATGTCCCGTGTTGTCAATTACCTGGGGCGGGTGCGTCCCTCTGTGTATCCGTTTAGTGGGAACCACGCGAACGCGGTGTCGCGAGCGGGGGCGTAACCGGCCTGCTGCCGGCAGCTGCCGACGCGGGGGCGGCGGAGGTATGTAACGCGTTTAGAGCAACCCCCGCCTTCCCCGCTCCGCCCCCGGTCTGGCTTCCCCCCCTCCGCTCCCCCTCCGCCCCCCCTCGCTGCGGAGCGCGCGCTAACAAGCGCCGTGTCGCTCCCCTGCGGTACCGAAGGCTTGGCGACGCGGAAGTCCGCCGACGTGTTCCTGCAGACTTACGAGGAATGCTGTCAATTGAGCTTTCCCGGAAGCAGGGAGTTTGTGAAATGCATGACATGGAAAAAATGCGTTTTTAGACATATTACACTTTTATTTAAAAGAGGAAGACCGCAAACATCATGGAAACAACAAAATATACATATATTAAAGGAGAAAGGAATAAACAAAAGCGATAGTTGCAACAGAGAAGAACGGAGAAAATTAAACGGTTAAAATTGTTTTTAAATATTATTATTGTTATTATTATTATTATTATTATTATTATTATTATTATTATTATTAATATCAATATTGTTGTGTAATTGAAAAATGATAAATTAGCATTTCAAAAAGGGGATTTTGTATGCACTTTATTTGATATTTACTCTCTTCTTCTTACGATTCATGCTTTCGTTTTTCACATGCTTTTATGTTCTTAGTTGTGAAAAATGAGGAGCAAACATTCCAATGATGACATGTCTATTTCTCAAATTTTCTGTACTCCTACTGTTTTTACTTACCATTTTATTTATAAGAAAAAAACGCGAAATATCTTACACTACATTAAGTAGTACTATACTCGTTGACTTCCAGACGGTGTTGAAAAATGTAAAATTTGTTCCATATTTTTTATTTCTATTCTAGAAATTGGAAGTGACCCTTTGAAGTCACGTTTTGAATGTTTGGTCTTGAAATATGTTTAACTACCTTTTTCTTATACGAAAAATAGATATTCTGGTGACTCAAAGTAATTTTTTCAAAACTACAACTTGTAAGGGGGAATCAAAGTCAATTTTCCCAAAGAACATGCGGTAACATTTGCCCCTGATTGGTAGCCAACACATCTGACACAATTGTTTGACATGTACGCTTTCTGCTGGACTCAAAGGTGTTTCCTCAACCTACCGAACACCCCTGCACGACAGATTGTCTACTAATCATCGGCAAATGTCATATGTGTCACTTCGTTAGATGAAATTCAAATGATACAATGCACATCGCATGCTTGTAGGCAAAATATAAATTTCAACCTCCCAACATATCGTAGATGTTTGTAACAATTATTCTCTGACACCTTCACACAACAAATGAAAATAATGTAAAATTATGTCTGTATCGAGTCTACATACTTAAAAAATGTTCATTAACAAAATTATAAAAATATCAACACCGTAGTTTATCCATTGTCACCACAATGTAGGATTATAAAATAACATACCTTTATTACTTATTGTTTCCAATGTTAAAGTTTTAAAATAAACTTATGTATATTATTATCTCCGGGATATTTAAAAGTGAGAAGATGAGTTACATTATCGAGGCAATAATCATTTATTAAAATAAATTTCTTCTCATAAAGTGTTAAGAAAGTTCTAAAAGCGTTGGTCACAAATCTGTATTCACGTACGCGCGCGCCTTTGGGGGGGGGGCGAAGCTGAAGGCTATTGAAGTAAATACCTTTGCCAATAAATATTTCAACAATTCGGGTACGAAAGTTCTTAGTAAACGAAGCAAAAACGCAAATTGGGAAATAACATTTGTAAAAAAATGGATACTTCAATCCTTAATCCCAAAATTGTAATCCCAAAATTTAAGAGAGAAAATTACTCAGAAGTATTTTGAATTTTTTTAGCCCCTTGAAATACAATTTCGTTCACGGAAACTTTTTCCATCCTGCGAGTAACATTACGCTCATAAAATTGCGGCTTTCCCCACCACACCATTTTAGACTAAATATAATTAGCTTATTGAAAATTAATGTATTTAGGTCACTAGTAACCGCAATGCTGATTCTATTTCCATTACCATCGTATTTAGTGGACGTTTTAAATTTTTATTGGTGTTTAACTATTCACACGCAATCTAATTCCTCCACTTCCCGGGTTCCCGTCATGCACGACTGTACATTCACGGAGCAGCCAATTCCAGAAGTGCTGGAGAAACGCGCATGCAAGTAATCTGACGGAGAGAGAAACTTCGCAAAGGTGTTCCACACAATTACCATCGCTTCGGGGAATGGTGTACTTCGTGGTGCACGCTCGACGCACTCTCTTTTTTACGAGATGCATCCTTGCACGAACGCAAAGGCTCTCGCGTGAAGTTTCTTTGCAGACTGCGTACGACAACCCCATATATAGAAGTTAGTAAGCGTTTTCGACGATTTTCTCTTGTGTATGCTCGTGGCTTTCTAACTAAAAAACATGAATATGTGACAAGGCAAAATATATTTACAATTAACAAAACTATTGATAAAAGTAATGCTGACAATAATAATATTAGTTATTGAAATGTTATGATGACATCAGGCTTGGTGGGTAGAGATAGGTACGCCAAATTCGCAGCGTTTTGTTCTAAGGCATCTTTATTATAAGGTACTATTTTATTAGGGTAATGTTGTAATAATAACACTTATGTGATGACGTTTTCACTTCTGCGTAACCAAGCAAATAAGGAAACAACTTATTATGTTAATTTTTACGTACGAGGCTACGAGCAGACCACGTGACTATATTGAGTGAGTTGGCATCTTAGGTAACTTGTTTGAATGTGTTTCAGATCTTTCTTCAGGATATATTTCTGAAGTTTTCATCTTCGTGCTTAATACACTTGAAAGATGTGGATAAATGTAAAGTATTTTTCTGCCTTTGATTTTTATGTATCTAAACGGCAATTATTTTCTAGTTTTTTCAGTTCAAAGAATTCATCTTAAGTTTCAAATCAATATTAATTAAATTATAAGTTCCTAAGATCTCAACATTTTATTATTCGTCTTATTAATTAATAAGTAGTTAAAGTGCGTCGTACTCTGTACTCAACTTTAGAAATCTTTCATTACTAGAGTGTAATGAACCACACAACTACAAAATATTGAATTTATATAAACTTAGAGATTCGTAAATCAATGTTGGTAGATTGATTTTTGTATCTCCGAAGCTTTATTACTGATTCTAAGATCCATCCCTCAATCACACGTAATCATCAACTCCGATTGGCAACACAACATGCAAAACTCAGGTTTTCGTTGTAGACTGGAAAAGATGAAATGCACCACGTATACGTAATGTACATGACCAAAAACTGAATTGATACACTAATTGCTTAAGCCATATTTACTCATTATGTTTTAATAAAATATATTGTAAATCCACTCGGTGGGTATAATAACTTAAAATACCACATGGTAATTTTTTTTTTACATAAATTGCACCGCGCTTAAATTTCCTATGTTTTCATTACTAGGATTTTGATTAATCTCTCATGTCTTAGATGTTACCGGAAGCTCTAGAAAGAAGACATCTAAAGCAAAAACAGAATATGAAAAACCTAACAAGAAGAATCAAACGCAACGAAAGTTAATTGCGCAGGGCAACAGCTTAAGGGCAACTCTAAAATATTAATATTGTTATATGAGCTTCCCGTGCAGACCCACCGTTATGCAGATACGCGATTCCCTTCCACACTGCCGCCTGCTCTGGGGAGCAGACGCGAAGTGGCCTGTGCAAAAACGCCCCTCACTTACGCAGCCGCACAGCGGGAGGGGACGGGACGGGACGGGACGGGACGGGATGCGATGGGTGGGGAGAGGTGGGGGTTGCAGGGCCATCTCACTCCACCACAACTTTGCGGCCTTTCATTTTTTTCCCGAGCACGAATCTCTCGGCGTGGGAGGCGTTATATTTTCTCTCCTCTATTCTATCTCTCGCTCCCATCTGCGTCGCTTTTTCATAAAACTAGTTAAAAAACTGTCTCTAAGTCCTTGTCGGGGAGAGGATTCTCAAATAAAATAATAAATACCCGGAAACAAAAGGAAATGGTCGCCGGTCGGCCGGGAAGGTACGTGGCAGGGGGTGGTGGGAGGCGGGAGGGTGGAGGAGGAGTAGGCGGAAGCGGAGGTGGCGCTTCCCGGTGGTAGGTCGACGCAACTTGTTGCTGAGCCTTGTGAGATCGTAGCGGGCTCATTAGGGTTTCATGTCGTCGAACGGAAAAGAACTCTTCGGCGATCGGGCTAACTTATTGTCGTGAATAATTGCCCCGGGAAAAGACTTGGTATAGTAAAATCGAAAAGAAATGTCAATATCAAATTTATTTCACTGAAATTACCACAATCGATAAAATTTTTGAACAATTTGTTTATGAATTTAGAATTTAATGACCCTTTGTTATTAATTTTCTATGTTTGTTGATGTAACGATGTGTTTTATAGGTAGTTATTTTGTTGAAAATGAAATGCATTCGCCTTGCCAGACGTTCTTCGTGAACTGTCAGTTATTAAATATTGTATTTATTTATATTTTTATCGGATGGGATTATTTGCGCCGAAATGGGCATTGGAGCGTGCGCAGTTTCGCACACAAGGTTACTCTCCAGTCTTCCTTTCAAGGATACGCTGAGCACAGTTCCTGAGGCCTTTCCAATCAGGCGCCCCATGGGTGTCCCTTGCAGCTCCTCGATGTGATTCTCGAATTCTCTTCCAGAAGTAGGTCTCAGTTACAAATTGTTCAGCTTGGCTCTGAGAATGGGCGATATCATAATAAAAATAAATCGCCGAAAGAACTTAATGTTGTTGGCCACCTGACAGAGTTCTCTTTATGTCATAAGCTTCATACGACACACCAAGAGTTTTCAACCCTGAAAGAATTTCCATAGCTAGTAGCTGGCATTGAACCCGTGAATTTCTGCATTTACACCACCGGAATCTGACAGAGTGCTTTCTCAGTACTAGACCGAGTTAGGTGACTCATGGCACCCACTGATATCGTTGTAGCGTCACTGACCGGGATGTGTCAGGGTTCGAGTCCCGACAGCAGGAATTTTGACGCTAGCTACACAGCTATGTCGAATTCAGTCGTTTTCTGCGGGAAACTTCTAGCGTTCGATAGATATTCGTGGCTTCTCCGATCAACACCAGGCTAAAGTCGGAGCAGTACCCTCACAAACAGGCCATGGAACGCGCACGAGCTTTCCTTACTCTTCCTTGTTCTATCCTCACCCCTTACACGCACATACTCTAACATGCTCTACACTACCACACATGCAAAGACATGAGCTGGGAGCTCGGAGATTTTCCAGTCTGGAGCAGAACCACGCTGGTGGAGGACTCCTGGACGAGGAACTCACCCCAAGCCTCGACGTATTGGCTGAGGGCGCGTGCAAGAGAGCGTGTGTGAGCGTAGGCGAAAGGGGCGTGGGCCTGCGGTTGCGGAGCGTCGATCGCAGGACGCCCGGGTTGTCAGGGCGGACGCCGACGCACCGCGCGTGGCTGTTTGTTTGTTCGAGTGTTTGTTTGTGTTGCCGCCCCGGGGCGTGTCCGCGCTCGTGGCGGGCACCGCCGCAAACAATTAGCGACGCTGGGCGCTTCCTCCCCCCCTCTCTCTCTAGCCCTCTCTCTCTCTAGCCCTCTCTCTCTCTCTAGCCCTCTCTCTCTCTCTAGCCCTCTCTCTCTCTAGCTCTCTCTCTCTAGCTCTCTCTCTCGCCCTCTCTCTCTCGCCCTCTCTCTCTAGCCCTCTCTCTCTCTAGCCCTCTCTCTCTAGCCCTCTCTCTCTCTAGCCCTCTCTCTCTCTCTAGCCCTCTCTCTCTCTAGCCCTCTCTCTCCCCCTCTTTGCTTCTCTCTTATTTCCTTTGTAGGTCTCGCTGTATTCGCCTTGTTTGTATGTTTGTTTTGGTTCTTTATATTCCGTTTCACTATCTTTCTGTGTATCCGTGTGGAAAGAGAAAGTCACTGTATCTCTTTCTCATACAATCACCGATCTCGTAGTCTCACAGTCTTTCTTCTGCTAGAACTCTCTCCCTCTTCCTGCCGCTCTCTTGCCCCCTCCAGCTCTCTATATTACTCTCTTAGCCTCTCTGTTTCAGTCAATCCGCCACTCTCGACATCAGTACGGCTCATTAACATCTCTGATTCCGTGTGTGTGCCTCATCTGTCTCCATTTTTTCTCTCTTTTCTTTACAATTGTCTTCTTCTAGTCTCTGATTTTTAGCCCCCTCTCTCTCTCTGTCTACCATTCTTTATTTTGTTGTTCTAAACGTGTCTGATTGTCTCTGTCCTGTCTCTCTCGTAGCTCTTTCCTTCTCGGCTTCTTTGTCTTTTTCTCTCCCTGACTAAGTGGAAGTTCCATCCATTATTGAGTACATTGAGCATCTTCGGTATCTCCAGGCATTATATTGATACTTTCCCAACATTGAAAACCAATATATTTGGTATACAAGTTATTTCATTACGTTTTGTTGGCACTGCTGTTACCAAATATGTGTTTATGGCTGATGATGAGCAGAAGGAATTACTGTCGATCAATACGCTTCCATTTTATACACTCGCCTGAAATCAGAAATACATTAACGGAAAAATATTGTTTTCATTATCACTTTTTCTGTATCTTCATAAAGAAGTACCTTATGCTTCAGAAGCTATTAAGTAAATAACTATTTTAACCACTATAAAATCTAAATAACTTCAAGTGATATTCGATATTCTATTTTGAGACATTACTACTTTACATGTACTTGGGTGTCATTTTAAACTCTTCCCTTTAGTTGGACCTTCTATTAAAATGCCAGACTCACTTTTCTATTGGACGAAATTGGCACTAGTAAACTCTTCAATATTTGTCAGGAATTATGATAAAATAATATACATTTTAACATTTATATTCAATTCATTAATTTACATTTGGATTGAATAATTTTAGTCTTAATACGCTTGCAACAAATAACATGGAGTGGAAATGCATGTATTCTCTGCAATTTCCCTCACTGAACAAGAGCGGGCTCTTGGTTTGCCTCTGGACATAAACCTTCTGGTGGGAACATGATTTTCCCCCTAAAGTGGGAATATCAGCGTCAGAGTCAGACATTACTGAAAGCATCAATAATCACCATTTAATCATGAAATTCAGAAAATTAATGTTTTCCCTTCAGGTTATTATTAAAAAACTACTTTATTCTAAAAGCTCATAATGAACAAAAACAACGATGGAAACACAATGACCACAATGAACTTTTCTTATGTTTCCGCAAATTCATTTTCACACTACTTATAAGAAACCAAAGTTCATATATTTTAAGTAATTAACATCAAAATAAAAAAAAAACGACAAAATTATTTCACAAAAATTCGACAAAATTATTTCAATAGTACACGAGTACTAAGCAATTAAATATAAAAATCTGCTTGAGAAGCATATTTTAAAGAATGAATCTATAGGAACATCTGCATGTGTGCAAACATTATTTAATTAATAAATAATATTTTGAATTGAAATTTAATTAGTGTATCTATATTCATATGAATTTTGAAATGTATTTTCCGTAAGGTATGAATATGAAAATAAACATATGCTTGATGAAGATTGGCAACTAAATAATTGATAATGCGAAAAAACGCGTAGATTTTCTTTAAAAAAACGCATTGTGTCTGTGCCATAATCGGCCATGTTTCATATAACTTGTTCTTCCAAAACTTTTGTACACTCTCCAAAAGTATATAAAAACGTCTCTTTTTTCAACTCTTCAAAATTTTTTAAAGAATCCAAATACAAATACTTTCAATAAAAGAATGGGAAACAGAGAAAAACAAGAATAAGAAGACGAAGCCAAAGACTCAGAAAACTAACTCAACTTCCAATAAACAAACAGATTCAACTGTGCGACAACGCGCTCTTTGCGGCCTTTCGGCGAACACCCGCAAAGTTTTCATCCTGGCACTGGCCGCTGGTCAAATTGGAAAAATATGTCGCGGCGTGAATCGCGGTTCGGCGAGAGAAACTTAAATTATGGCCCGGACGGAAAGAAGCGAATTTTTACTCGTAACGCGATGCGGTCTGTGGGCATCGACCAGTAGCGAATTCGGGGACACAAAGCGCCTGCTGTATTCCTTGAACGAGGAGAGCACCGACTTGCCAGGTACGAAGCATGGTCCAGAGCAATGGATGTTTATTTTGGTCTATCGTGACGACTAATTTTCTCTTCTGTAATTTTCTGGGTTGCATTTGTTTTATCTTTAATTTGATTTTAACATCGTCTCACTTATAGCACTAGTGCTAAAAATTAAACTTTTAGCATTCTGTGCGTGCTCAAAAAGGAACATCCTTTACTAGAGGTTGTCTGAAAATACACTTTTTATTTGTATTATTGAAATTTCCTTTTTCAACTTGATATTACAGAGGAAATTGAAAAGAAGCAACTCACTTGGTTTGGACATGTACAGCGAATGGACAAGAGAAGACTCCCCAGATGATCCTTAGAATGGCAACTAAGTGAAAGTAGGAAACAAGGCAGACCAAGACTATAATGGAACGAACAGATCAGAAAAAGAACAAAGAAGTGGAAATTACCTCCTGATTCCTGGGAGAACAGGGAAGACTGACGAAGAAGATTAGGCGCCGGAAGACCGAAGTAGACGTTAAGAAAACGGCAAGAAGAAGAAATTTCCTTTTTCTTTTGTTTTTAACAAGTAAAGGCTCCAATTATTTCGATTCTGAGAGTTTTGCTTCATCAAGTAGGTAGAAAAGACACCTTACACGTGAGGCACACACGCTTCCCCAACTGGACGTTAATCGTCAACTCACTCGTAAATAAATTTCTTTGATGGTGAGCTTTGCCTCCTCTGAATTATCCTTGTCAAGACGTTGCTAGAGTAGTCGAATGCTAGCTGGTCTGTTTCAGAAAGCCGATGTTTCCGCAAAAGGATTTTGAGTGCGAGTGTTAACTTAAAGAAAAAAGGTGATAGAGGATAGTGTGGAGGAGAATCCACTGTAGTATTCAAATAGCACGTTTGAAATACTGTTAAATTAATCTCACGTACAAACATCACTTTCAAAATGCAGTCTTAAAAATACTAGAATTTTTATTCACAAAGAGTTCCAAATCTAATTGAGGTATCAAAGAATTCAGGGTGCAGTTCTGCAGTTCAGATTTAACTGCATTTGGTCTTGGTGTCAACACACGTGGTTTCGTTTAACTGATTTCTATATCCCAATATGATTTATGCCAATGGAACATGAAGTGACAACGCAACATGAAGTACAAAGTGCGAAATTTTTTTAAATATCCAGCTGGTAAACATTGATTGTTTAAGGAATTTTTAAGTACGTTTTCGACAACTTTTATCAACCGTACTCTAAAATATAAAACAATAGTCGCACACAATATTATCTTAATGAACTGGGCCATTTTCTTGAAAAACAATATATCTTTATGGAGGTAGGAATTCCAAATACGCCTGATCACGCAATGAACCAAATGGAGCCAAGAAACAGAGACAAGAGAACCCCAAAGCTATAACGCCGCTCCCTCATATCTCTCGAGCATTGAATTCCAAGCGAACAATAGCAGAAAGCCAATCCGCGATGCGTAACCATGCTTTATCGAAATAACGAACGAAATTCTTCACAAGACCAAAGCACAATTTGATGCTTCCAATAAAGGTGGACAACCGTTCAGTGTTTCGTTTCAGTGCGTATCCAAAGAGTTTTCTCTGCGTCCGGATACCGAATAAAAGTGAGTTCGATTCAGCGAACTGTGCTTCGGTTGCCCAGAATGCTCCAATTCCGAGTACGACAAGCACAGGACATTTCAAATGCACGGCACGCAGAGACGTGATGTGTAGATCAACATGTCAATCAAAAAATGATACGTGTGTACAATGTGGAAATTAACTTTTAAATGTAATTCAGTAAGAGAAAATACATTTCATAGTCTATAATTTTGAATGCGCAATATATTTTCAGTCTCATGTTTGTGTTTTCTACAATGCTAATTAAAATTTTATTGTATTTAATTCGCTAAATATTTACCATTTTTACTTCATTGTCTCTATCTGTATTACAGAAATAAATAATAACATGCAAATTAAGAAACCGTTTTGCAAGTTAAAGATATTCGTTTAATTTGAATGACTCGTAGCCAGACACATAGCAGAAAGCAGACCGGCAAAGTTCTTTCAGAGCAACAATTGATGTCACTGCAGAGCCTCTGATTGGCAGGTCTTAGGGTTTGAGTCCCGACGGTGGCAGGGTTTTTGATATTAGCTACGTCGAATTAATCCGCAGTCTGAAGGCGAATCCTAACGGCTTCTCTAAAGGGCAATATTCCATAGTTTCTCCGATCAACGCTAGACGAACGCCGAGCAGAAGCCTAAGAAACGGACCCTCCGACCGTGCACGATCTTTCCTTCCTCTTCCTTGCCCTGTCCTCCCCCTTACTTTCACCCGCTCACACTCACATGCACTACACTACCACACCTGTCGGTAGCTTTGATCGTTTCCCACCTCGGGCGATGCCATGCTGGTGGGAGATACCTGGTTGGAAACAATTCTCGTAAGCTGTCGCACGTCGACGCCGATCTCGTCAGCTAGCGGCCCAAGATCACCCTCAACCTCTCGTGATGAAATTTTAAATTACAGGGGGACTAATGACCAGTAACAGTTGTCGCACTCAGAATCAGTAATCAAACAATCGGAAAACAGAAAAATGTTTTAGTTATAGAGGTCAGATAAGCAACAACATTCTTTGTGATTACTTTCAGTAATATTTTGCTTACAGCACTCTATGAACTGATTTAATTAATTAAAAGAATGTGTTCTTCCTACTCAAGATTAACCTAGTACAGGCTAATTTGATACTCAGGCACTTGGCTCATCTTTATCCGTCTTTACTGGCAATGCAATTTCGAAAGCCATTTTTTTGAGAGATGAAATTAGTTTGAAACATTTCGAAAGATTATAATTGCTCTCAATTGAATCCTTCACACTACGAGTACATTAATTGGTGTAGGGTATGTATTTTGTTTGCAAAGATGTGTTTCAAGGGTACCATGACTACTCTTGAGTTTTCTGAAAACTGCCACTGGTTCATTCCTTCAGACACATTACATTCACTGGACAGAGTATGTCAAAAGCCTTATTCTTAGTTTGAGATCTGCTACCTAATTCTATTTGGCTCTTTATGAGAGTGTTGATGACTAATTTGACCAAGCGACACAACTGCTTGATTTATTGAGAATTTTGATTCTTTTTTGTTACACATTCAGCATTATGTTCATTACAATGTAGAGCGCAATGACAGGTACTCATTGTAACAAAACTACTTTGCTTCGTAAGCGTTTTGTTTAGTTTACATTATTTTCTAATTTTTATTGTTAATAGATCGTTTCGAAAAGGTGAATATATTATTCTTGTACTGTTTCAGAATAATTATAATTTATACATGTTTGAGTTCTTGGCAGTGATTTAGACATTCCTCCTCATAGGCTGTAGTAGTACTCAAACCAGTTTGACGTGATCTCCCCATGTCATAGATAGCGGGTCATGCGTAATACGAACAAGAATGCGTAATTGTATGCTGCCTTCCTGTTCGTTTCTGAGAACAGAAAACCACATAACCAAATAATCTGCATATACAGTACATTGACAAACGTTTGTAAGTAATATGCCAGACATGGAAATTCTTTAATAACTGCAATACTATCTTTAATAATTATGTGTTGGACTAGTAACGAATTCTCGGGGGCCAAGCGAACTCTCTTTAGTTTCGGTTTCTTCTTTTCTCCGACTTTGATAAAAATACATGTTTCTTCGTATAGTTAAGGTATGTCTAAACTGTTGAACGCCTTTCTACGACCTCTGAATGCAATTTCGAAACTTCGTGATGTCAACAGCACCTAACAACAAAATTGCGGGCAAACTTCGCGTGCATGCCTCGCCAAGTTTCGTTTCTCACCTTCCTCCCTCCCTCTCTCCCTTGGTTTGCTTCCTATTATCTCACCCTACCCCACTCCATCATCGCTCTCGCTTTGCTACTTTCTTGCTCTCCCTACTTTCCCCGCCGAGATTCCGCTGCACCCCCGCTCCGCCCCCCACCAGGCCTATTCCGCTGATAGTATCCCGATCCTACTCCCCAGCTGTCTGGCCTCCTTTGCGTGGAACGCCAAGCGCTGGAAAGTTCCGCAACTTGTGAAAGGGGGGGGGGGGTAGGAGGAGGTGGGGACAGTGGCGGTGGCGTACGAGGAGAACTGGAGGTGGCGATTGTTATGGCAGTTGTCCAGGTCGATGTGATGGAGAAGACAAATACCGTGAAAGAAGAGGAGACAATGGTCGCTTCGGAGAAAACTGTAGTGACAGTGCACTCTCACCGTGTTACCGGGTGAGGTCTATCAGAAAATTAACTGCTTTCATAGCTGTGCCACTAACTGGGACGTCCTAGGGTTCGAATCACGACTGTAACGGGATTTTCCACTCTAACTAGATGGCTGGGACGATTTCTGATGCTGCTTGGAGGAACAGTCTAGGGACTGGGAGCTTCGATTGAAAGTTTGCCGTGGGTTCTTTAATCGACACCAGGCGAATGCCGGAGCAGTACTCTCAAAACTGGGACACGCGCGCAATCTTCCCTTCTCATTCATTGTTGAATTCTCACCACTTACACATACATACACTAACATGTACTACACTATAATACATATCTTGAGACCGGTTGAGAACTTCGACGTCGTGTTGCCTGGGGCGGAGATAAGCTGTTGAATGATACCTGGGTGAGGAGCCAACTTCCACCTGGCCGCCGCCATCCGGCGGGGAAGAACACTCCATCTCCAGTGATAAAAACATTCACTACACTTTCGGAACTAATGGCAACAGTCGTTGACGCCTCTAAAAAAACTGAAAATAATAAATGTCACATATAACTTGTCTTCTAATTTATTTCCTTTTCCTTTTTTGAACACCTATTTCTTCTAAAACAGAATCTCCTATTCACCCTTAGCAGGAGATATTGATGAAGAAAGTGTGAGCGTTGAGAGCCAGAAGCAATGAGGAAGGTAGGATCCAAGACTGGAGTTGCTGCAGATGCACATGCAGCTTGTGAATGAGAGTGAGTAAAAGTAGGAAAGAGAATAAGTAGGGAGCGAGTCCGTGAAATTGATTGATTGATGATTCCCGGTACGTCAACTGTCCAGATCATTAGTCCTTTAAGTGCAGTGCATGTGTTTTCCTCGAGAAGTGACTGTGATCTTCCCCCGCTGGAAAGTGAAATCCGGCGCCAACCTACCGTCGGTTAACGGGGTTTCCCCAATCAGATATCTCCCACTAGCGGACACCGACCCAGTCAGAACAGAAGCTGTAGCCTCCCGACCGGTCTCCCGACATGTGCGATAGTGTCGTGCATGTAACTGTAAATGTGTGTGTAAGTAAGGGGCGAGGATCGAACAAGGAAGAGGAAGAAAACGCGCACGATCTGTGGCCCATTTGTTAAGAACTCCTCCAGCACTCTCCTGGTGTTGATCGGAGTAACAACGGTCAACTACCGATCAGATCAGCCAGCAACTAGAATTCTCCTTCAGACAGTGGCGAAAATAGTGGCGCCGCCGAGGCTCGAACCTAGAACCTCCCAGCCAGAGGCCCTACATTGACTGCGAATAAGTTGTGAGCGAGCCCGTGAGTGCCAACAAGGGAACCTGAGGGGCAATGCTCTGATGAAGACGTTATCCTCATCTTCCTGGCAACCGCTTCAACTCCTCGTCGTGAGACCACCTTCTTAGGGAACCGCGCCGAAACAAGATTTGAGTTGTTTGTCGCTTAAATAAGGCGGCGCATACTTGTGAGGCTCACGTCGCTCGCAGCGACGGTCCAAACTTGGAGCGCCGCTTCTAACTCGATTCGCGATACGGAGAGCACGCAAACTCACCGCTGCTCTGCAGTCGCCCTCGCGGAAACAGGTTTCTCCAGGCGAACGGACTAATGCGTAGCTTTCGGCCGCAGATCGCCATCCTAAGATGGCACTACCACTTGTGACTGTTACGTTGACTGATTGATTGATTACATGTGATTTCGGGCGCGTCAACTGTTAGGGTGATTAGACCCGTACGTGTTTGATCTTCGAAAGTTGGTGGTGATTACCCCCGCTGGATGGTGAGATCAGGTGGCGACCTACATGTCGGCTTGCGAGATTTTTCCCAAACAAGGTATCTTCCCCCAGCTCGGCACCGCCTCAGTCGGGACAAGCTCGCGACTGATCTTTCGATGTGTGTGGAAGTGAAGTGCACTTAAGTGTGAGTGTAAGTAAGGGGCGGTAATAGGTCAAGGAATGGGAAGAAAAGATCGCGCGCGGTCCGTGGTTCATTTTTTCAAATTTATCGCAGAAACCGCGGAAAACTAAAAGTAGAGCAGCCGGCTCCTTCAAGTCTTCTACAGACATCGTCAGAACTCGACTTGGCTATCTGGTCAGTGTAGAAAATTCTGCCGCCGTCGGTTCTCAAACCTCGAGATCTCCCAGCCAGAGGCACTGGAGTGACATCAGTTGATGCCATAAGCTACCTCTCACAGTGACTGTTACGCCGAAACACAAAAGGTTGTAGATATGCACCGACCGCAGAAATCGACGATTCACAGTAGTATTGTACGCGTGAACAGAACTTGCCATTTCCCTCTGGTAATTTCATCCCGGTATTTGTTACAGATTATATTGTCCGCATTATGTTTCGACCTCGTTGTCGACGAAATACCTCTCTTTGTCACGTTTACGCAATATAGTTCGCTTGTTTTCAATTTTACCAGCTATATCGTCCTTTCACTTTCAAAGGGAACTAATTCCTTTAACAATGGATCCCAAACTCGAAGGGAATAAATAAACGATGGATTTCCATGCAACAAACGATTTTTCACGCAGCAGTTATTCACTATCACTCTGGATCTAAATTTTCAATTAAGAGATTCGTGGTTGAATCTTTCGTTTTCTCTCTTCCCAAACGACAGAAAATTGCGGTTGATGTGAAGGTATTCAGCTTGATATTGCAGTGGTCCTCGGAGATTACATTTCCAATATAGTCGGCCGTTTTTATAGTAAATATAGGAGAGTTCGGGACGACGTTCTTTATGCCTTCGGATTATGTTGTTCCCAGGCATCGAGTACAGGCCTTACATTTATTCGAATGTTTAAGGTTCGGTGTGATGAACATTCACCGTTCTTCTTCCGTCTTCGGACTTCATCCCAGAATTTCCCTTCATTTCTCATTTAAATGTCAGAGGGAACGATGCTCGCGAAATATTACTATGCAGCATCCTACAACGGTTGTGAATGTCAGGCTCATAATTAATATCTCCTTTTCGCCAGCAATCTCAGAATGCGAGGACGCACGAGAGACGAGATTTAGAAGTTTTACTTGTACCTTTGTCAAAAACTACTTTTCACCGGAATTTATTACAACCAAGTCGATTATTGGTTTGGAAGTTAGTAAACTTGTAGTAGCATTGTATTACGATAATCGTACGTTCAACATACTGCATGCATCTTTTTATTATTATTATTATTATTATTATTATTATTATTATTATTATTATTATTTCCTTCCAGTGTGCGTTGCTTCCGGAAACGTCTAGAGAATTGCGTGTGATGCCAAATAACTGTGTATGTTAGATCTTCTTAGACATTCTCCTTAGTTTTACTTTGTTAGTTTTTACTTAGTTGTACTTTTCATATTGTATATATGTAACAATATCTCTGTATATGTGCTGTAAAACTCTGCCACCGAGCGTAAGCTCATTAGCAGAAAAATAAATATTATTATTATTATTATTATTATTATTATTATTATTATTATTGGCGTATAGGCCATTACTAACCACGCTACACGATTAACGTGTGTAATTCTTCCAGGATTAGCTTTTCAGCTGTATCAATTATTATTATTATTATTATTATTATTATTATTATTATTATTATTATTATTATTATGAATATTATGAATATTATGAATATTATGATTATTATGATTATTATAGTTGATGAGGGGTGAACAAACTAGGATGATCTGTTACTTACATTAATTTGCCCCGCGTTGGGCAGACATTTTGTAACCTACATTAACATGGGATGTCACTCGTAAATTAAATTGCTCGTAAATTAATTGCCGTAATAACTCATAATTTGACTAGCTCTGTTTTTCTTTACTATTTTGCATGAGTTAGACGTACTACATACGTCACTTTAGCTGTTGCACGTGGATGTGTGACTGTAAAGAAATCACGATTCCTGGAACCGGTGAAGTTTACTACTTACTGAATTGATGACAATTCAATGAAATATCAGCCTTTTCTTTTCAAACAACAATTAACATTTATTGTAAAATTCTAATATGTCTAGAGCCCGCTATTGATGAATTATTGTGTGGCCTTTGAACATTCTTAAACCGTACGGCTCTCATGAAGTCCGTAAGCTTACGAAATGCCTTCTTGGTTGATTAAATGCCGCCGTCCTCTCCAAAGGAGATGTTCTGGGCCCTCCTGTGCTGTAATCTGTAAACCTATTGTCCTTGCAAATTATAAATGTTTCCGACTGTTGCTAATTATTTAATTCGTTATTCGGAAATCCCAACATCTGCTTTATACAATTGCACATCGACTTTTTCTCATTTGGCTTCGGGTGAAACCTCTATTCGCCCCAACTATTTCCTTTAAACAAGTTAAAATTCACTTTTAACAAGTTAAATTCCCACAACAGAACTAACCATATGTAAACCCACGAACGCAAAATATGAATATGCTTACATGCAAAATTCCTACACGACAACAAATGTAACTATTATAAAAATATTCAAACATTTAGCCACTTAAAACTCAAATGAACAACACTGCTTAGCTTACACTATTATGGACTGATCAAACAAAAATTCACCCACGACGTAAATCTACTATAGCAAAATTAATATGTGGTAATGTTCATTACTGGACTGGAACTTGCAGATTTCGGTTTTCCTTTGTAATATTTAATTAGGCATCAAATAGGCAGAGAAAACATAATTCCTGTTTGGCACTTACTTCACATATTCCGCCAAATTACAAAGAAGCTGGAAGGAACGCGCCACGTATTATAACTGCACAATGTTTGTATACAAATTCCGAAACAAGCATACACATGAAATAAATAAACAAATAAATAAAAACAAATAAACAAAAATAACGACACAAATGTTACGACTTTCCTGTGTATAATATGAAAGTAAGAATTATAATTATTTTTGACAAAGACAATTATGTAAACGAAAAAATAAATTAAAATGTACAGTAAATTAAATTGTTATACTACTTAATAACAAAATAATGAGAATGGAAAACAGCATCGGTGTTCCATTAAAAATTCAATTTTCATTTGCACGACCGAACAAGCTTTCCGAATAAAACAAACGTTACTACTGGAAGTGTAGAGGCTGTTGCTTCTATGAGAACCTATGAATTACGAGAAACTGAAAATCCCACCCTAACCTTTAAAATGGGCGAAACTAATTACATAGATATAAAATTCACCAATTATGGTATTTATTAAACTTAAACTAACGATACCACTTTTTAGATGAAAAATGTTTTACTCATGACTCCTTTAAGTTAACCAGGAGTTATATTATTAAAGTACCCTTTCCATCTCTTTCAAAACTTACAATTTCAAAACATTTCAACACAACACTTTTTTAAACGCCCGCCAGTTGGAGTGGAAATAAAATTGATGGAAGCATTCAAACACCGACAGAGTTTATTTTCTAAAAATTTAACCACTTTTAGCTACAAAAGCCTGGGGAAAAATTCTGTATTTCCAGATATCGAATTTCAGCATCAATGAAAATAACTGGAAAAATATCTGCGCACTTGGCGACCGCGCGAGCTGGCGACAGGGCCTGCAGACGGAGCAGCCTTCTACGCCCACTCGCCCTCTCGCTCCGCGACCCCAGCCATAAAAACGTCGCTTCGGCCCTCCAAGCCAAACAGCCCGCCCCCACCTCGCGCTTCGCCCCTCCACGCAAATCCCCCTTCTTCCGTTGCCTCTTTCCCTTGCTTGTGCTTACACTCGCACACGCTTCATGCGCGATTTAGTAAATAGTTCACGCAGATATGCATGTTTATATCTGTATATACATATGTATGTATTATGGATACAGTATAGATATATTTTTGTAAATTCATATGGGTAGTAATATATCTATATTTATAGGTACAATTAATGTAATTTCCATGAGCTAGATAGAAGACGTAGGAGAATTATTGTAAATTTATTTCAAAAAGTACAATTTTAAATGTGTAGAATGTTCATTTTTGTATTTGACAACCTGGTACGAGGCTCCCAATGGCAAAATCAAGATTCTATTATTCTCTATTCGATTCCATCATTCCCCTTTCCTTTTCACCATTCACTCTCGTAATCATCGCTGCGTCCCTCCTCCTTGTCACTCCTTCTTCCCCTTTCACCTCTTGCCACCTCTCTTTCCTCCTCGCTCATTTTCCTTCCAGGTATATCACATACATTCCTTCATCAATAGTTCTTATTGTAAATCCCTAAGTCCCTCTATGCAATCCGTCTTCTCTACCGCCCGCCTTCTCTTCCCCTAGTTTATGTCCTAGCCTCGTCATTTTGCTTTGTCTTACTCTATCCCTCTCCCATTCTCTCATATTCCTTCGTTTCTGTACCCTATCAACTATTTCCATCGTTTTTATTGTTATCTATCTCCACATTTTAACCCATTCTCTTCGTAAGGTTTCTTAAATTTCGCTTAATTACTTGCTCTTTTCCAAACCCTCTATTTTCGTTAAATCAGTCCGTTTTTTTCTTTCTACATCTCCGTCTGTTTACCGTGTATTATTCTGTCCATTCCCTCTTCGCACAACCACTTCCCAATCATTCCCTTTCAGTTCGTCTGCCCGTCTGCTTCCCCACGTCTTTTCCCCACCCCCTGGCTCCCGCTCCGTCCCCTGACCACCCACCCACCCCGCCTCGCGCCATCGACGTCGCCCTCAAGCCATCGCGCAGGGCTGTCTGCCACGGCGTCGCGGAGCTTGCGGCCTCTCTCGCGGAAATAAGTTCCCGATGGGCCGTGCGACGGCGGATGAAAGGGCAGTGACAACATTCGAGATACTGCATGGACAAAATTCATATAGAAGCAGAATCCATTAATCATCATCCTCATCATTATCACTATCTAGTTTCTCCTTATTAAAGTACGACCATGCTTTAATGCGGAACGACCATCACTTCTAATCATGGTTGTGTCTTCTACTTGTCTGTAGCTCCTCCCTCGTAATTGACCTATTCTCTTTATTCATTTTTCTTTCTAGCAAAATAGCGTTCTGTGACCCGTTCCGACTCCTTTCTTTTCTTTCCATTTCTTTCCTTTCGATCACACAGAATAATGCCTTTTCTGTTTTCAATACTCCCTCATTCTTTCCAAAATCTTTCCAACTAATTGCCTTGATCTATTGCCATAACTACTTTTTAAAAGCCTACAATGTTTTCATTGTTGTTTTTGATGTGAATCTTCCTTGAAATCGGTCGAGGGTGAAAGCCATTGTATAATGCGGCATGTAAAGAAAGAGCATATAAGTTACTGGCAAATTTTATAGAAGGAAGAAGTAATTACATATTTACAGACGTGACGTGTACGTAGATGTCACCGTTATCGCTCCACGTATGATGCAAGAGAAACGAAGATAAATGTCGAGCGCGCCCGTCACAAGAGTGTAGATCGGCACTGTGCTCTTATATTTGTTCAGGAGTGACCTCGAAATCACTCTGTTATACAAGATACAATAGTTTGGTTGAAATATAATGAGTAATCAAAGATGTCGGATTTTATTTGAATACTTTTTTAAAATGTTCAATTGTGTCCAGGAAAGGTGATATAAAACATCCGGATGAATTGAAAGCGATCTAGATTAACTTCATTGTTTTTATAAGGAAATATACAGAAAGAAACAAAACTCGACACAAAACAATTTATAAATAAAATGAAAGAGCATTTACAAGTCACATTAAAAAAGTCCGCCTTTTTCCTGCCATCAATTTTTAAGTTTCCAAATAAGTAATTTATTGTCAATTAAACCTCATTACAATATTCAATCTATGATTTTTTATCATACATCCCCGGTGGGTAATGCCATGCCAACAGGGTAAGTTCATTCAACATATTGAGTTGTTCCTCTTTAAGTATCGTAAAACGCCCAAAAGGTCACCACGCAAACCAAAACGTAAGCATTGCAACAGTAAATAAAGATATAACGGTTTTAACATGGTTTAATGCGACTTGCGACTTTAAAAGATATGTTGTTTTTTTCGCGAGGTATTTTAGGTGCATTAGGTGAGAATCCTATAGATCATTCCACGTATACACACGACAGGTCGTTAGTATGAATGTACCTAAGAATCACAATTCAATCTGCAATTACCATTATTAAATCTTAAACATTCATTATTCAATCTGGAATATTTACGAGTATATACGGAGATGTTGCCAATAAAACGCAATGATGAATACAATGATACATTGTAATGTTAATAAATGATCCTCTCTAAATCAAATATTACGATCCGTATTTTTCGAATTCACTTTTAGTATCTGATCTCTTTTCCAATTTATATTTAGTTGAGAATAACCTAATTCAGATGGTCTTCCCGATACCTCAAAATCTATTACATTATCTCCAAGAACAAAAATAAATCCTTTTCTCTCTGAATTCACCACATGAGGCTACATTTAAATATTGCAAGTTACTACAAAGAACATCATGATTAAATTAGTTATGAGTAAAGAATATTCCCCGGATCCCCTTCATTTGCTCATTTCATTAATTTTTATTTATTCTTGGGCTTTTAATGCTATATTGTCTTTTCTCGTTTGCCTAAGTATCATTGTATGTATAGAAACTGGGTATTTTCATTCTAATGGCTATAACATTTCATCTATAGAAATCTTCTTTTCATTATGAATAATTGTTGCTTGTTCCGAATTTTTGATTTTCTTTTGTATGTTTGTATATCCGCTTATTAATGTCACATTTCAGAGCCTGGAAAACAGTTCTCTTTGAATGAAGGTTCAGGGATAGAGGGGCGACCGAAGTGTACCTGTCAGAGGTTTTTCACAGCTGGGAGCGGAGTTTAAATCCCGGTCGTTTTCTATGGAATTTGTGCTGGCCAAAGAGAGTTGGGGTTTTTCGAGTATCTCTCATTCCTTCTGCACATTATTTCACCAATGCTCTATTAAAATCGCTACAATAAATCTTCACAATCATCTATCCATCAAAATTATTCACACATTTTGACTATAACGCTGAAGCCCTCGTATAATAATAGGGTATGTAAATGACACTGTCTACGGTTCACTCGAACGCAGAATCTTATGTGCTATCGAAAGATTTGGGTAGAATCGCCCGCAACGCACTGAGTAGTCTCGGGTTACTAACGCGAATTCTCCCCCTCCGTCTCCCCCTCCCTGAAGAGACAACCTTGACATTTTCAAATTCATCCCGATGGCCATATCGTTTTCCCCAGCGAGAGAGTGATGGGGAAGAGCATCTTCCCTCCGACGCGACCCTGTTCGTCGCTTCGTCTGCTTACCATGGAGACTCATCGCCTCCAAACAGCCGCGTCGCCCCTTTCGCCTCCGCCTCCTCCTCCGCTCTCTTCCGCACGCGCGTCTAACGCTAAATTTCACTCTCGCGTCTGCGCCGCGTTCGGTCCATCGATTCGAGCTCAGATAGCGCCCTCCAGCCGCCTCTTGGCGCGCCGCCTGCCGCCACGCCCCTCCCCTGACCTACTCATCCTCCTTCTCCACCCAAACTCAACATCGTCTCCGCCACATCACTGCGACGCCCCCGTTCTGCTTCCGTCTCCCTCTGCGCTTTCTACCCGCCTCGTATCCTGTCCCTTCCGGCTCATCTCAGCCCCGCTCCCGATCCGACTTAGCCCTGCCCCTCCCTTCCCACCGCCCTACCCATCTTACCCCCATCCCCCCTGTCCTGTCCTCATCTCCCGGCCTCCCCCCATGCTCAACTCTCCCTCTACCGGCGCCCATCCTTTTTCTTCCGCCTCTCACTCTCCCACCGCGCGCTCTACTCATCAACCGACCCCTTCCCCCACTTTCCCTGCCCGCGGACCCACCCCTATTCCACGCCCGCCGCCGCCACCCCTTCCCCTCGTCACCGATCCGTCTCCGACCTGGCTCCGCCGCCGCCCCTGCTTCCATCCCAGTTTCCGTCCCCGTTTCCATCCTCGGCGCGCGCCACCTCTTGGGGCCCAGCCCCGGCTCCGCCTCACTCCGACCGCCGCTGCCGAGATGATGCAGAGCGGCCGGGGCGCCACGCTTAGCCGGCGCGTCGCAACGCGCGCTGAAATACGCACTGCGAACGGCCGCCCCGCAGGCGACGGCGCCGCAGAGGGGCGCAGCGGGGAAGGCGCCGGCGGCTCGAGGCAACCAACCGCGCGAGGCAGGCAGTGGCCACGGCCCCCTTCAAAGCCAGCCTACGCAATTGTTCACAGTCTATCTTACCTCTAACGGGGTGTAAATAAATTTCTTATTTAAAGATAACAAATAAAATTGCGTATTTTTCAAAAATATTTGAGGTTGGTGGGAGTCTGAATGAAAATGTCCCCTTCTAAAATACTATCTAAATCCGTCCTTGCGTAGAAGCTGTCCTGTTTGTAACAATTCATGTCATGCTGAAACAATAACTGCACTAGCACGTGTACGTGGCCCAAATAAGAGAGATGCTTGGTGTGGTGGTGCTTGTGGTATAGCTTGGGGGAAGCGTGGAGGGTTGTGCAGTACTGCGCAGTGTGAGGAACGGTGTGGTGATCAGGGTGGTGCGTGGAGTGGAGCATTGGAAAGCACATGGGAAAGTGTGCTGTGTGGTATGGAGGATTCGGATGCTGGGTGAAGAGCTGCATGCCTCGATGGATAGTGCGCGTGGGAAATTGTGCTGGGGAGCGCGGAGGATGGAGAACCGAGAGATATGCTGGTTGGTGAGCAGAATGGCTCGTTGGATGGTGCACGGAGAGGAGCGTATGATAACGTGCGGGAAAGCGTGTTGGGTGTACAGAGTGGAAAACGAAGTGGTGCGTAATGTGGTGTACGGAATGATTCGCTGCGTGAGTGCTGTGTGAAGTGCAGTGTGGTGGTAGGGTAGAGTGAGGGTCGGGGCGTAATGTCAAGAAGGGGCACGACGCTAGGGGCGGGGGGCATGGTGTGGTGTGGTGTGGTGTGGTGTGGTGTGGTGTGGTGTGGCGTGGCGTGGCGTTGGGGCGTTTACGTCAAATTGCGTGGCATGGTGTAGCGCAGCGGGGTGTGGCGAGAGCGGGAGTGCGGGGCGTGGTAGAGCAGAGCAAGGGGTGTTGGGATTGGCAGAGATTGCGGGGTAGCGGAGTTGGCGGGTTTGGCGGATGTGCTGTGTGAGGCGAGGGGCGGCGTGGCATGCAGGGTGGGATGGTGGCGGGCAGGGTGAGGTTGGGGGCTTGAAAGGGCTTGGCGGGAGGTGCCGAGGGTGGAGGAGCGGCGGGCTTAGTAGGACGTACCAGCGATGGTGGAGCGTGGCGAGTGAGATACGGCAGGGCTGGCGTGGTGAGACGTGGCGAGCCAGGCATGCGGGCTTAGCTGACGGGCGGGGCGAGGGTGGGGTGGGTTGTGGTATGGGACTTGGCGGGGCGGAGCGGGGTGGGGAGGTTGCATCCTGGCGTGGCAACGCGTCGCACCAGGGGCCTTCACGCGCTGCCGCGCCTCGTATTTCAGCCGGCGCTGCGTCACGCGGCGTCGCTCGGCGTCGCGTCGTCGGCCGCGCGGAAGAAAGCAACTGCCTGGCGTTGGGGGAGGGGGGAGTCGCTCTTCTCCAACATTAAGTAGATTGCGCTCCGCATTTTGCTGACTTCGCTTTCGCTGCTCGCGGCCTCGCAACGCGCACCGCCGTCATTACGAAACTATGGACAATTGAATCCTATGGAGTGCGCTCCTCAGCGCTGTAGGACCTCTTCAGTGGTAAAGAACAATTTGTTAGGGAATTGTTTGTGTAGTTCGCAAAGTTAATAACCATTAATTTGATTCCAATGTCGGCGACGTTTGGTTGGTATTTAAACCGACGTTTGGTTAGTGTGAAGAAAATTAAAAACACGATTATATAAGGTACTTATTTAGAGTTAAGAATCACAAACCAATTCTTAAATCACCAACGTTTCACTTTTATTAGGCGTTCCTAAGAGTAAAACAAACAAATTGTAATTTATATAGATATAAAATTTAATTACTAGCATTTGCTCTATTTTTAGAAACTATTTTTTTTTTCAATTTGTAATCTGTGTCGATCGATTCACCTTGTACAATGCATTCCCATGCCTACCAATTACCATCCTGCTGTGCTCACTCTCGTACGCAAACACTATACAACTTACACGTTAACTACATAGCCATTTCCTGGCGTTCGGAGGGGCGAACATCACGTTTGAGGTGTTTGGTAACATGGATATTACTCTATTGATCAAATGTCTTATTGTTACTAATGCTGCCTACTTATTCTTTAAGCATTCAATGTTCTTATATTTTTGAACAAATGATATAACTTAATTATTACACTAGGCTATTATATGGGTAATGAAATGGATAAATAATTCGATAGAAAAGAAAAAATGAGGTAGAATTTCCGATGATTACTCAGAAATAAAAATTTCACACTAATTAATGAATGGCATAAATAGTTTCATCTTCAAAAACTTCCAATTGAAGTTCATTATTTTTAGCAGATACAGAAATGAGAACAAACACAAACAGCAATTTTGCATCAGATCTTGGGTTAATTCACTTCATCGTCTTCACAAACAACCGCGCAACGAGAATATAAGTAGTTTCTGGCTCCTAAAGGCATACATAACTAATTTTTGAGAAAAATCGTTCACATAACGGTTAATACAAGCTCACTAGTAGAATCAAGTACGCGACATTCAATATAGTAATATTAAAATTACAAAATATCCTTGATACAGTGTTCAGATTCATAACAATATCAGACTCATAACAATATCAAACACATAAGTTGGCATTCTTGACCGATTGCAGTTGTGAAACGACCCTATTTTCTCACTGTACGATATAACAAAAATCTTTCCCGCTGTCGTCATGTAGCACGTTCATTTACACAGCGCGAAAAGCTCCTCCAATTACCTCCGAACGTCTGCCTCTCGCTCCGTCGCGTCGTCCCGCGGGGCGGCCGCCTGCTCTTTCATCCGTTTTGGCGCCCGCGACGGATTCAATTCGCTCGCCATCGCGGCTCGCGGCCGATGCCCCGCAGAATATTACGAACGCGGGGCCATCTGCGCTTAGTCCTGAGAGCGGCTCACAAGTGTCGTGATCGCGACGTCACGGAATGGACACGCTCGACGCCGGGGCGAGCCAGGCAGGCGACCACGGCGCCATCACGGGTGAATGCTTCGCATTAGTTGTGGAGGTTTGCCGTTATGAGTAGGCTTACGAATAGGGATTATGAGACCATGTGACACTATAAACAGAACTAAACGGCGGAGTCTTTGGAATTCTTATTTATACGAGATAATATGACAAACTTGTGGTAACGAAGTATTTTTAGTACCGTATAGCTGTCAAAATCAATGGATTTAAATGAAAAAGAAATTAATAAACAATAATAATATTTTTTAATATATCAACATCGTAAATTTTTCCTCCATAATTTTGCATATTTTGTGTGTGTATGCCTCTCTTTCTGACTCTCTTCACACACTCTCTTCCCCTCTCTTCACGCTCTCCCCCTCTTCCCGATCTCTCCCCCTCTCTGCACGCTCACTCCCCCTCTCTTCACGCTCCCTCCCCCTCTCTTCACCCTCCCTCCCCCTCTCTTCACGCTCTCTCCCCTCTCTTCACGCTCTCTCCCCCTCTCTTCACGCTCTCTCCCCTCTCTTCA
>BOPP01000131.1:1663541-1706028 GCA_017312745.1 Gryllus bimaculatus
CACGCTCTCTCCCCCTCTCTTCACGCTCTCTCCCCCTCTCTTCACGCTCTCTCCCCCTCTCTTCACGCCCTCTCCCCAAGCTCACTTCACGCTCACTCCGCTCTTCACGCTCTCCATCTCCCTCCCTCGTGGTTTCTAACTCAGCCACTGCATCTTCCACCGGCAAAGTTGCATGGTCGCCCTCGGGTCGACTAGCCGAGGTTCGCGCGCTGCCGGCCGTGAGCTCGCAGGGGCTTCGCCGCTTTGCGAGTTGCACGGCAGCCAGAAAACCTAGGGCGGGGGGACGCCATCTCCCTGCGCCCTCGCCGCCCTCGGGCTCTTCGCGGGAACAGGTGCAGGTGCTAGTGCAAGGAAACTGCTCGCAAAACACGCAGAGGCCGCGACCTGTGGGGCTTTGCGCGTTTCCCGTGCACTTGCTGTAGCAGTTTGACACAGCAGTTCACTTATTAGAAGAAGTCGTTCACACCAAACTAGAACTTGTTCGGTAGCGCGCAGGTAATTGTTCAGAGCAGTTCGTGCAACGTAAAGAAATAAGCTATTTGGCAGTGATGCCAAGGTGACCAGGGCTTGCTTCGGGGTACCGTGCCACGTCAGGAGCTTCTCAGCGCAACTAGCGTTGGGAAAGGAAACCCTCACATAGTAACCCAGCCGTTTTACGATACTGATGGTGTTGTCGAAACCTGCAGTAGATTGTTGCAGGGATTAAATAAATGGATTGTTCCAGGTATTGAAAATATTACGTAATCTAAAATCTGAGAAATAGTTTACGAATTTGTCGCCCGGGTTCCCTAGATCCTGATTTTACCAATTTGGGAAAATTGCAAGTAATAAAGAGGATATGTACAGAAAATAAAAGTCAAAGTATAAATAAAAATAACAACACACAACAACACACGTTCTAAAATCTATGTATCTAAACCCCGACTAATCGTGTTTCACTTGTCAAGCGTACATGCGTTCACGACGACTTTGACAACTCCTCTCATGTGGCGAGGTGATCAACTGCGAGGTGGGGTGATTTCGTAGCGTTATCCTTGCCACGGACTCACGCTGGTGACATCGACCTTGACATCACCGTTCTGTAGTTGTAGCTTGTATCATGAAGCAGTTATGAGAAGTGATTTGCGCCAACCGAAAACATGCTTAGTAGCGTGTGAGCAATTGTTCAGGTCATAATCAGTGAAAGCTCAGTATCTGCATCAGTATAGATTTTATAAGCGACACCAACAGCCTGGTGAGGTCAACAAACAAAATAACTTTAATTTCTTCCAAGCTCAATACGCGTGCTCAAATACTCAGCAGTCCGGCGACGGCGCTAAAGAAGCAAAAACTCATTTACCTGGTTTTGCCGCAGAAGAAACGAAGTTTTCAGGAGAAGAATATAAGGGGTTTCAATAAATAATGAAAAACAATTTTAATAAAGAATGTAATCGAATCAGAAAATAATAAATTTTGAAAGAATTTCTTGAAATACTACTGCTCAGAACAATTACATGAATAAGAAATTACATGCTATAACAGAGCTCACAGACACCTCTGCTTAAAATCTATCTTACATAAATTAATTGATACTTCTCGACTGCAATGAATCCAGGGGGTATGTAGGTGAACGGCCTCCATTATTGTCGTTTCCCTCGAAGCTGGTGTCTTTAAGGCCAGGGAAGATAAAATCACTGCTTTCAGACAAGTGTCTGGTTCGGCTGCGCGAATGGCAGAAGATGATGGATGTTGTGCCTTATTGTTTGGGCAGTCGCGATCCCTGTCGGTCGTAGGAGCTCATTGGAGTTCACTCTGGACGCTTACGGAAATGCCGTCGTAGGCAAACGAAATTCAGTTTATTTCACGGTCGCGACACTTCGCGCCTTCAGAGCGTAGGCTTTCCTGGCCGGAGTCAGGAAGTACTCGGCTGTCAGAAAGACGCCGCTTCCTAGATAGTGGTGCCAACGTTTTGTCAACCTCTCTGGGCCCTGCGAGGACGGTCGGCTGTAACGTTGGTATCTGTGACTAGGACGCGGCGTCTCCCGGACAACCGAGTATACAACTCACGTCTTGTTCATGAAGCGGCCTTATGACTGACTCCCTTAATTTCAGGTCACTTTTAGTTACATTCCATTCTACCACCTAAACCTGGCCCGGAGGCACTGTGGAAATACTGGCTTCATGAGAAATAGCCGGCGGCGTCGATGCGCTAGCAACCGCGGACGATAGCCCATGACAGCTCTGCTGCCGGCGTTATTCAAAGTTCTCGGGGCGTCGGGCGCCGCAACAGCGAGAGTTGAGCCGGAGCTCCAGAAAAGCGACCGCGCCCTGAAGAAACAAAAATTAAATGAGGCAATTTACCCCCAGCCTACCTGATCATAGCGGTCGCATATTCACCATGATAGTATCATAGCGATTGTATGTTCCAATTTGATGGAGAACGTTTTAACAATAGGATACTTGACAACCATGTCCAAACCACGGCGTAAAATAAAACCACTCTTGCGAGATATTATTTTATCTATGTTTTGCACAATACAGCGTAAAAACTGTCTGGAATTAACAACCACACGACCAATGATATGTGATGTGTAATACACTGCAAAAGCGAAATATTGCCGGGTCCACTAGTAATGAATAAAACATAATAATATCCACCTGTCGGTCAATCCAGCACTCAGTTTTGCCATTATATCGAGCTCATTGATATCTCATTTTTTAATCACCGTTGTCATTAGATAACTCGGATCTCACTAAGTCGAAATATTCAATAAATGTTAGGATTCTTCTTCAGATGCTTAGGTTTCAATGACGTAATGAATATATTATATATAAACAATTTTCATTAAGTTCGTTGGTCGAACTCATAGAATAGGGTTTAAAAAAGAATAATCATCAGCAATCACGAATTCCTCATTGTTGGTCTTTGCAAAATTCTAAAAACTGTGAATGGAACTTATTCTATACCTCACCTCAAAATTAAAGTAAGGGATATATGTAATGTAAGAGTAAAGTTTCTAATAAAAATTGAAAGTAAGTATTTTTAGTAGGTACTCGTACTATACGTACTCTGAAATTCAGACACAAATGTGAGATGCAAAGTCAACAACAGTTAATTAAAATACACACTATTTCTCTTAAAAACACAAGAAGAAAGGGGAATACATTTGAATTTTTGCAGAATAAACAATAATATTCCTTCACTTCGTGTAGCAGAAAAAAATATGTTTACGTGAACGCACGAAAATTGAAGTACAGTACTTTCTTTACATGCAAATCAATTTCCCCATAAATAGAGAAAAAAACTCTTCTTTTGTAACAATATGTTACGACTAAGTACATATCCGATATTTATCTCTATCAATAGAGACAAATCAAATTACTGTGCTTTAAATTCCGTATTTTATTTCAAATGATATTAATTGCATATAATCATTGTGCATACCTTTGTGTGGTCACCATTTCACGAATTTTCACAATCTGCAAACCGCTTTCCGGGCGTGGGTGTGAAAAATTTCACACATGTGGCTCATGGATCATCCAACAAAGCTCCCGCACCTGCCGCAAAAATGCACACATGTCAGTGGAGATTAAGCGGAGAATGTGAACATATCTACAGAGCTGTAAATTGTTTGTGTGATCAGAAAATGATCACGTGCAAATTAATATATTATGCCAATCGCAGAGTAGATAACCTATGAAGAGCTGTGATAGTAACGAAATCATCTATCAGCAATCAGCCTCAGAAAGCTTCTCGTTAGTCGTAAGCGTTAATATTTCACCTTTGGAAAAATTGTGGCTTCTCCTATCAATGCATTTCATTTGAAACAGTAACAAGATGAGTGAACCAGAACATTGCGACAAAAATCAAAATATTAATATTAAGAAACATCGCAATTCTCACTACCGCTGTTGTTTTTATGTCGTTAATGCCCCAAGCTCTTCACAGTTAAGTGTTCTTTTAATACTAACGTGCACCAAGCTCCGGTATTTTTCTTCGTTTCTTTTCTAGCATGAAAAAGTCTTAGCAAAAAATCATAGCAGAAACAAACATGCATTGTGAATTCCAAACGAAACAAACCCATCTTCGAAACAAAGCGATTCAAATCATCTCAGCATGCTAACGTTCAACGCGTTTTCCGGCTAGTCCAAATTAATCCAAGGGGCAGCAGGGCTGAGGATTTCACTTAATCGCAGCGATTATCGCCAGCGGAAGGCCTCCGGGCGCCGGAACAGACCGCGCCGCCCCCGCACATTCGGCGCCGACTCAGCGCTTCCGGCCCGACCGCCAGGCGGCGCTGCGGGCGCAATCGGCGGCGGAAGGAGTCTCCAAGGGGCCCTGGCGGTCTTCCGCCCCCACCCCCGCCCCCGCCCGCCGCCACGCAACTGCCTACGAGGGGCGTCCGAAGCACGCAGCATTTACCCACCTCGCGCCGCTCTGCCTTCGCGTTCACCATCGCCATTCACCCCTCCCGCGGTCGCCCTCTACTTGCACTTTGTGTGTCGGTGACAATTTTGCGTCTCCGGACACGTGTTTAGTCATTAGTTCCGGATGTGTAGTGCATGTTGTGTTGGGGGATAGGGATGTGTCTCCCCTGCTGGAACGTAGTATGCGGTGCCGAATTATACGTCAGCTGGCGGATGGTTTACTCTCCAGGAATCTACACCAATGGGGCACTTCTGCAGCTCAGATCAGCTCTATTTTAAAAAAAACTCCGATTAGAGCACGTGGATGTTATAATTTTCCGCCAGTCAGCCGCTGAAGTCGACCTCACTAAATAGCTTGTGTCCGAAATAAGTTGCTGTTGGAACTCCCACACCCTAGAGCAGAGACGCTGAAGTAACAACACTTGTTGCATTACGCCATCTTAGCCGATCTTTCTTTGTCATCTCCTTATGACCCTCTCTTTCCCACTTGCCAGTTCTTGCATGCCCGTCTTCCTTGCTTATCCCTACCCGCTTGCCTTTCCCTGTTGTTTCTAATCGAAGTGTTCCCAGTTATCCCAGTTGCCCTTCAAGCGGCCTTCCTCAACCGGCAACTATTTGAATGTCGCTTGTTACCCAACTTCTCTTCTGTTTTTCCACGCTTTACCTTTTCCTGGGTTTTGGCCAGAGCCTATTATTTTCCTCATTCTCATGAGATTTTAGAATTCTACTCTCCCATCTTTTTGAAGCTGCAACTAAATTAAAATAATAATTTTATTCTACGTCTTTTTTCCTTGCCTAAAACCCTCATTGTATCTCGCCCTCTTTTCTTATTTTGCTTTCCATTATTCTTTCCACAATTTAACCCCATCGCTCACTTTCACTTTCTCCATTATTTGAATTGCTTGGCCAAATACGCAGACGAATTCCGTTTTTTTATTGTTTTTCCTGTTTCCGTCTACGGTCTCAGTGCTCACCATGTTGCAGCGTGCAGCGTGCCTCCACATTTTTTTCCTTGAGCTCGAAATGCCTCCTCTTAGTGTTCTCTCACTGCTGTTTCGTGCAGTTCATGTCTTGCTCAGTGTTCTCTTCTGCATAACACCGTTTGCCTATTTGCTCGCGGCCATGCAATTTTCCCCCACCACATCATCTCAACCAGACGTTCGACTTGCTCTTCCGACAAGAGGATACGCCCAGCAGACACTTCTCCAAAGCGCATGATCTCCAATCACCCACACCCGCTGCCCCTCATGGCCATAGCGAAATGCCCCTCCACCCCGTTCCCTTGCTCAGAGCCCTTCCTTGGCGCAGGCGCAAGCGGCAGTCGAAGAGGGCGGGCGGAGACAAGCGCACAACACGACGCGTAATCAGCCGGGCGTCCCCGCTGACTGAATGGCGCGGCCTCATCCCATCCCGCCCCGCCCGTCCACCCGAAGCTGAATACTCAGGTTAATTGAATCCCGGGGTCCGGCGGCGGCGGCGCAGCTGCTCGCGAGGGGGGGGGCGTCCGCGGCGGCCACGAGGGCCGGATGCGTGGAGGAGGAGATGGACAAGAGCTCGAGGAGGGAATCTGTGTTTGACGAGGGAGGCAAGACATAGAAAAAAACAGATACGGTTATAAAGAGCTTAAAATAGGAGACGGACTAGAGCTAAAAGAGGGAATTTGTGTTTGGGGGAGGCAAGATATAGTTAGAAGAAACAGATACGTTTATATAGAGTAGATAAAGTAGATGAAAAGATCTCGATGAGGGAATCTGTGTTAGAGGAGGGGGTAAGATATAGTTAGAAGAAACAGATTCGTTTAAATAGAGCTTAAAATGGGAGATGACAAAGATCTCGAAGAGGGAATCTGTGTTTGGGCAGTGGGGCAAGATATAGTTAGAAAATAACAGATACGTTTATAAAGAGCTTAAAATAATTTCAAACATTGTAAGAGGAGAGAGAAAAATAATAGAAAGATAAAGATGCAGATTAAATAGAAAAATACGATAAATAAGGTCTGTGAGTGTTTGTGATAGTGGCGCACGAAAAGAAAGACGTTTATGGCAAGTACTTAACACGTGATGGGCGAAAACAGTATTTTATTTTCTTCAAAATAAGAAAAATAAAATGTTTGGAAGATAATTATCACACAAAGATTTAGGAGTTTCAAGGGAGGATACGAAGCAGTACAGGAGAGGAATACCTAGATGTATAGTAAATGTTTGAACCGAGACAATATAACTAAAAAAGACAAATAATAATTGCGAGAAGTAGAAGCAAGCAGTCCATGTAATATCTACTTCTGTGAATTCTGAAAAGAACTCAGTTGCATTCCAGAACATGACGTAGAGAGAGCAGAGGTTAAGACGAAGAGGAATGTGTAATTCGTGTTTATGTCCATAACAAAACTACGAAACGGGGATTAACGAACGGTGATGAAAATCTTGAGGACAGCACCAGAAAGAAAGGAACAGCGGGAAGCGACCCGACTCGCAGAGCACTAGCGTCTGCTGCAACGGAGAAGGAGAAAAAGAGACGCGATTGAGCCATCAACTGCCATCCGCACGCGGGGCGGCTGAATGACAGCCCTGGGGAGAGCGACCACATCGCCCACCGAGTGCGCAACGCCACCGACCCGCCCACGAGCTGATTGCCACGCCGCGGCAGAGGGCGAGGTCAGCGAGGGCGGCGCGGGCGGCGAGGGCGGCAGGAGCAGCGGAGGCGGCGAGGGCGGCGAGGGCGGCGAGGGCGGCGAGGGCGGCGAGGGCGGCGCGGGCGGCGAGGGCGGCGGGGACCGTGGGAGGGCGGGGGAGGTGGAGGCGGAGGCGCCGTGACGTGCGAGGATGGCTGGAGCAGCGGGGGCGTAGCGACCGGCGTAGTTACACGGCTAATTAGACTCTGGCGACGACCAATTTCCGCTGCCAGCCCCGCCCCCTGCCCAGCCCGCCAGCTCCGTTCCCGGCGCGCGCTGAATGCTGGTAACGAAGGGCGCTGGGCGCGCGCGAGCTCCGCCCTCAGGCCGCGGGCCGCCACTTCCGCCCACTTCGCAGTTCTTCGGAGGCGGCCGAGCCGTTTTGGAGGTCCGAGGTCGTGGCGAATGGCTGCGAGAAGCCGCGATTCACGCTGGAGATTGTTTCGGACGGGGGTACCAAAGTACTGTAAAGTACGCGTCAAGAACGAGCCATCACGTCAGTTTCATTTCCCAGCCGGGGCGGTGCCCTGCTGATAGAAATACCCCGCTAGCCGACCTGTAGGTCAACGCCGAATTTTGCGATCCAGTGGAGGAAGATCACAGTCACCTCTCAAACAAAGCATGCACTACACTTACGGGACTAATGACCTCGATTGTTGACGAGCCTGGAATCATCAATAATGTAAGCAATGTCTTACTATTTAAAACAGTATCTCGATGGTATTTCTTTCCCAGAACACTAGCTGAATCTCTTTTTCACTTGACTTCTACAAGAAACCCAATTAATTTAAAGGCAGCTTACAAATAATTACATAGAACTACACTACACGTTATACAAAACTAAACACTGAAACGATTTCACTTCAAGATTATCGGAACTGTCAGCAGGAAGCAGCTGGTGACCAAATTGAGTGTCCTACACTGAAAATGTTTCTAGCAAAAAACTGTTCGGATTGGCTGCTAGGTTTCGAATCCATACGATGAGAGAAAATCAGTGTTAAGATTTGACTTGGGGTCTTAAGAAGACAAAAATCCGCTTAGGTGTTTCAGAACATCAACTAACGTTCCTCTGACTTGGAGGCTTCAGGGTTCGATTCCCAACGGTGACATGGATTTTCGTCAGTAACCACAACCGGCCGAATTCAGGCTGTGTGTGGAGGGGAATTGTAATGGCTGAATCCTCTGATCGATAGTTTTTCGTGGTTTCCTTGATCAACACCAGGCAAATGACGCATCAGTGCTCTAAAACACGGGACAGTGATCGCGCGCGATCTTTCCTTCCCGTTCCTTGTCCTATCCTCATATTTTACGTACAACACTTACAGTTACATGCACTACAGTACCACACATTCCGAGAGATGAGTCTGGACATTAGAGCACTGGTGGAAGAAAACTGAATGGGAAAACCCGGTTATCGGACGGTAGGTTGGCGCCGGATCCCTCCATCCAGCGAGGAGATCATCACTACCTCTCACGATAAAAAATACATGCACGGGGCCTTATCATTTGACGCGTTCAGAATCTCTAACCAATCAACCAATCGGATTGGCTGGTATTGACCGATTTTGAAGCGCTAGTGGTTGAAATTTCGGAAGTGGATTAGTCGGAGAAGGCGCGTTCCGCTGGCGGTGGCGCCGTGGGCGGCACCCGGAAGGAAGACGCCTCGACGCCGGCGGCGGTGGCCCGCTCAAGGCGAGTTCGGAAGTTTGGAATCGGTCAACAGCGTGGCTCCTGGAGGCGGAGGATGAATGGGGCGAGTGAGGGAGAGGGTGGGAGAGGTGGTAAAGTCGTACCCGGAGAGGAGTCTGGTTTGACGAGGGAGTGAGAGCAGAGGAAGATGAACGCAGAGGTGGTGATTGAGAGCGGAGTCTGCGGTGGAAACGGAGTCGAAGCGAAGGCGGGGAGGCAGAGAAAGGGAGCGTAGGTGGCAGTGAGATAGGGTAGGGGTGGCAGGGAGTGGTGGTGGAAACGGCAGGGAGACGGGGCAGACGCGGCCGTGAGCAGGGCCTTAGGCGGCAGGGAGGGGGAGGCGAGGACGGTAATGAAAGGGGGTGGATCTGGAAGTGAAGGGGGTGGATACGGGAGTGAGAAGGGGCGGAGGTAACAATGCGAGGCAGTGGTACTGAGAGGGAGGGGTGGAGGCTGTGGGTGCAGGTGGGGACGGCAGTGAGAGGGGCAGGGGCAGACGCGGGAGCGACGGCGGAGGAAGTGCAGGGGGGGGCGGATGAGAAGGAGCACGGAAGTGCTGCGAGCGAGCGCCTAATGAGTTTGCCTAAGATCGCCTACGCAGAATTGGACGCCGTGTGACTGATTGAGACGCTAATTAATTTCGGCGACCGGCTACGTGCGTTCTGCTCGGCTGCATTCCAATGGTCTTGCCGGTCCTTCCCCAAAAAATGATCAATGCAAAGGGTTTTTTAAACGTCATTTCTTTGATCTGCCGGCATTTCAGATAAAATTGGCGTCCATCTAAGCTTAGAAGTTCGTCAATTCGAGTACATTATTCATTATTGCGAACAATGTACTTCTTGATTCATTAACAGCAAAGACATTTGAAATTAATTTCTAATTCTCTAACTTTACAACGTACATTTTTTTTTTTAATTTAGGACGTTAGGGCACTGCGCTTTTTGAGGAGAAAATATTGTGATTATTATGCATTATTCCATTATTCCTACGAAGTAAGTTTCATATACTGATTGATAACGAGTAAACAATGTTTGTATGTTTGAATATCTGTCCAAATTATGTGAATCATATGATTCTTTCGAATCAGAGCCTATATTCATTCCTCATTAATTATGCAATTATTATTGTAACTTAAAACAATTTATTACTATCAGAATACTTCAATTTTACATAAAAATCTTTATCGACCCAATCCAATTTCGTAATTCATCCACTAGGTATCAACAAAAAGACTTTTACGGAGAGAACATTCGTAGGGAATTATGAGAAGTAATATTCGTCAAAAAACCTTTGTTTAATAATCCATTGCTTGGTGAAATGCTTTGTACGAAAACTCGTCTCGCCTCGTGTGATAGAGGCAAACCATAATGCACTCAAGTCTTGCGAGTGCGACCGGTTCAGAATGAAAGAAATAAGACAGAACGTGAGGCCAAAATTATTAGAGTTGGAGTCACCAAAGGGTATCACATTTTTGTAAAGGAACAGAAGGTAAGCAAAAAAAGTCATTGTTACAGCCCTACACTTTATTAGTACATTCTGTTCTCAATTATTCCACTATATTGATAAATATCACTCTGAAATCATCATTCATTTTTCAGCACTTTCGAGATTTTTTCTTATGATAATAAGGCGGTCTATAGCAAATCCTACTGCAATATTTTTGTCTAACGTCCTATCTTAAACTACTAGGCTTGACCAGTGCCATGCGTAATACAACACTATAAAAATTTTAAAAAAATGTAATAAATAAGCAAACCAGTTTTCAAATATCTATACACTTAACATTTAAATAAAATATATTTTAAATATTGACTTTTTACACAAGAAATGAAAGAAAAAAGGTTTTACCTGCAAGAAATTGGAAGATTATTTATTCACAAGGGACATAAGTACCCCTTTATTCACGTCAAATAAATGTTAGTATTCAAACATGAGACAAATAATTTCCCCGAATGATTTAAATTCAGATAAAGCCACTGACGTATAAGAAAATGTATTTTTACACCTTTTTCTTTATTTGTTCTTTGAAAGACATGTAAATGCGTATGTCTCATTTGCTCATGACTATGACTGTATCGACTGCTGCCAGTTTAAGCATGGAGGAGAAGTAATAGTTGCAATCGCTTGTTCTGGCTTACACAACCGTATGCATGGAAGAATGGATATATCCTTTGCTTACTCTGTGTTGTTACTTTAATCCTTCGTAGATCAAAGTTTGGTGCACTAACTTGCCTAAAGTAGTTGATTATTAACTAGCGTCCTATATCGATGTTCAGTAATACACAATTTAAGAAGGAGACTTTTGGAATACGCAAACGACCCTAAAACAACGCAGGCCTACGCATGTTCACCCTGGCTCTTCACCGCTTCACAGGCTTTGGCCAGGTTCCATCAATACCCATTCATCGGAATTTAATTGCCACAGGCATCGGGGCGTGGGTTAGGCCTTTGATTTCCGCTCCAAACATGTGCGCGCAGATTGTGTTATATTATATTTCGGCGTAAACGTTGCAGTACATACTCAGGTTCCCAATGAAACCGTCGTGCTATGAATACAGCAATTAATTCTTTATAGTTCAAAAAGCTTTTGTTAACAAAACAATTTCAACTTTCATGGATAAAACATGCTTTTCCTCTCAAAAATAAATGTTGCGCTAGGACATTGATATCCTATTTTCACGGAAATAAAATGCCTTTCTCATTTTCTCTATTAGTTTTACAATTCTTATATTCCATATTAGTCCAAAACCGTGGTTTATTCATTTTTAGCTTAATAATACAGAATGAGAAGAGTACGTGGATTTATATTCATTGTAACAATGATTACACATAAAAATTATCATACTTTTTCAACATTATGATGCAAGCACTTCGCAAAAATGCTGTCTGCTACAAAGATAGAAGAAAGATAGTAAAATACAGAGATCTGTAATTGTGAACCGTTTCCAAATATCAAGATAATACGCTTATATGGCAAAATATGTCCGTTTAGAAAACTACGCAAAAGTGAAAGTGGTGTATTCTTGCAATCGCTTTTCTTGGGGTTTCTCTGCAATATAGAAAGATATTTCGATCAACAAACAAAAATATAATGCTAGTCTGTTACATGTGACCAGAATATTGTTGAATTGGTTTCTATAATGTTACAGCAGACCTCACTCTTTCCCCAAACCACAATTGTCAGCAACGTTACCACTGCCACAATGCACAATGGGCAACCTGCCACATGATATACCAGGAAATATAACACTATCTCCCATACAGAACTTGTTACAATTGAAAATGAACCATTACAGTTGAATACTGCTTAGTAGTCGGAGAACTCGATTAACCGGTGTAATCAACGGTCTGATGGTTTTCAATTAACCGATGCTTGAAGTGATTTTTTTTCTTATAATCAAAAATTTAAAATAAAAAATTAAAATGAATTTATATTAAATAAGGCAGCCGTTAAGAAATTATTTCGCTTTCTTTTGTTACATCAGTTCGGAAAGCAAAAAATATACGCTGTAGGGATAAAATTTAAAGGGAATATAACGCAGAAAAGCAGGGCAGTGCTTTTTTATGCTTTTGAACGAAATATGAATATTTTTCAATGCTTTGTCATGTAATGTGTATCAAACAGTTTTTGGGGGCAACTGAAAATCTCACAATCCTTGTTTTGGCGCACTATTTTCAAAAGAACAATGCAGTTCAGAACCAAATCAACACAATAATTGGGGATTAAGGCTGTTAAATGGATACAAATGCCGCCTCCCCATCGTAAACACAACCCTCTTACGGTTCCAGCATCAGCTGATGTTGTAATGTTTCATTTTATTTAAGCTACTTAGTATTCACACGTTATACATACTTTCTATAGGTTTTTAAAGCTCCGAGTTGTGTACTCAGCAATTGTCTCAATTCCACTCGAAGACACTCGGGGTTGAATTCTGACGTTACTCCTGAACGCAGTCACTCTCGGCCTTACCAATTCCTAAGTCTTCCAACATGGGAAACGCAACATGAACTCCAACTCCACGGTCTGAGGACAACAAAGTCTATCGGAATGAATTCTTCTCACTTCTTTCTACGTCGGGGTTAATGCCGCTACGAAATGAGAACCCAGCTCAGAAGTAACTGGCCAAATCTTCAGAGGGATGGGGATACAGAATTCTCGCTCGCCTCTTTACTGGGATAAATAAATATTTCTTCCCCTCTCTCTCCCAAAGACTGTTTAACACATTTCTACATGGCTGAGTACAGTGAAATGAGTTAGACACGTACTGAGGACATCTATGAATATCTCTCACTTTACCGCTGGGTTTGCCGGCCAATAAACCGCGCTTGTGGAACGAGCGGTTGTAATTTCCCGGAGACGAACCACTTCCGTGTGGTTGCGCAGGGGGGGGGCGGTGCTCGGCGGGCGTCGCGGGATCGCGAGCGCGCATTAGCAACCGGAGCGTCGAGGGCGCCCGGAAGCGGCCATCGCACAGGACTCCGTGAAGTGAATGCGAGGCGCTTGGGGGCAAGTGGGTTGAGGCTTAAGGCGAAGTACCTTATTGGGTGGCGACATTGGGTGGCGACAATAGGAACTGCGACACATACTGTGGCGTCTTTGCCGGGGCAATAAATCACAGACGTGAACGGTTTGTAAATATTAAGTATTTATTTGAAAAAAATGCTCCGACACCTGAATACTATGTACAATATTTACGGTGTACGATTATTATGTACGGTGTTCCTCTCCCGCTTGATGGTGAGATCCGACACAGTCCGACACAGTCCGACATCCGACAAGTCCGCTGGCGGGGGTTTTCCCAGACAAGTTTCTCCCATAGCGGAGCTCCCCTCCACCAGGGACAATCTCTAAGCTTACAATTAATCTCCCGACCTGTGTGTTAGTTTGGTTTATGTGAGTGTAAGAGTGTGTAAGTAAGGGGTGATGATAGTAATAGGAAGGAAAGATCGCGCGCAGCTCATTGACCGTATGTTAGGCTACTGCTCCGGCTCTCGACTGGTGTTGATCGCACAAACCACGTAAAACAACCGCAAAGAGCATCCGGCCGCCAGAAGTCTCCTCTACGCAGAGATTAAGTTCGACCTAGCTATCTAGCGAGTGTGAAACTTCGCCTCCGACGCGAACTCTAGGACCTTCAGATCGGAGACACTGCAGTGACATAAGTTGATACCTTGAGACATCTCAGCCAGTAAGAAGGAAAAGGGGGAGTGGAATGAGAAAGCGGAGAGGGAGGAAGAGGAGAAAGAGAAAGATGGGGAAAAAGAAGGGGAGCAAAAACGTCAAGACTCACAGGCAGCAACGTTGGCTTAGGCGAGAACAAAAGCACACTGGTAGAGCATGCGTAGACAGCGGCGAACGCAGTCACAGCGGAGAGGAATTGAAGCCGTACGCGAAGGTACGAGCAAAAGTGGCGGGGCATGCGTAGACACTGGTGTAGGCGTCCCAGGTGGAGATGGCGGTGACTCCTGCAGTAGACGCGGAGGTTGGGGGGAGGGCGGGGGTGGCGGAGGCGGTGGCGTGGCGCGCGACTGATTAGGCGAAAGATTGATGCGCGCAGGGGGCGTCTCTCTCGATCCGACCTGGCCCGGCCTGGCCTGGCCCGACCCGCGCCAGCGCCAGCGCAGCAGCCCCGTACATAATGCAACACGCGGAATCAATTTGCAGAGCTCCATTAGGCAGCGGGGCCGGAGGGCGGTGGCTGCGATCGCGACGTCCACCACACGTTCTGACGTCGGCTCAGACCGATCACTGGGCGGCGGCGCGGACTCGCCCATCCCGTTCCCTCCTTTCCGTTCCCCCGCGCGACGGCCCACTTGGAATCGTTCATACTTCACGGCATCCTTTAATTTTTGGTTTTGTTTGTTATACGTGACACTTGAACATCGCTATTCCATCACGTGATTGTCACCTGTTTTCTATTTGAGGCCAGGATTTTACTATTTTCCGCTATTATTACCGACACTTTTTATTGTCACGCCGGTACTCATCATGCACTGCCTGTCGGTGTCTTTGCAAATTGCCACCTTATATTTCTTTCTGCCTTTGTTGCATTACTCTCATTTCGTACCGATTCAAGAAAGTAATGCAATAGTGGCTAAGTAAAACTCAGTACATTGCGAAAAGAAATGAGGAAAGATGTACACGTACCTATGTCAGCTATATACGACTACCTTGAGTAAATGCAAAACGATGAGGTAATTTTATATGATCGGGTTTATTTCTTTATTTACTGTTTTTTTGTGTACTTATTGTTACGGATCAACAACAGTTGATACCGTATCTTCTATAGAAGCACATTCAGTTTTTAGTTCTAAACTAGTGGCCCGCTGCATCGCAAATGCTGTCGAGTGCTTTGGAAAACCTTTGCTTTGGACAACCACACTAAATGGTTTACCAAAAAGTATTAACCTCACAGTCACTAGTAACAATTAAAATACTTAACACTGAAATATATCAACAATTTCGACAAAAGAGGCTTCATGAGTACTGCAATTATATAGAAGAGTATATATACATTGTAACAGATCTTTACTCGTACATACCATTAATACAAACAAATGCAGTTCCGTAACACAACCCTTGAATAAAAATATCTAATGGTGAACGACCTGTTCCTTAGAGAATTGCGAAAACAGTTTCGCAATACGTATGAGAATAGTAAGAGCAGTATTAGATATATTTGAATTTTTCTGTGAAAATCGAAACTGTTTCATTGTTGCTGTTATTTTTTTGAGTTTTCGGGTAACTAACAACATCGTATACACCTCTCATATGACCCCAACCGTGGTAAAGGTATGGACAATTAGTAATATAGATAAAGAGAAAGTTGTGAAAATCTATATACTTCAAGGGAGAAAACAACAATTTCATATACGGCATGGTTTAAATGAAAGAAACATAAGATTAATTAAACCAGGAATTTAGATAATTAACTTCCTGCAAAAAAAAAGAATTAACAAAATATCGCATTGACATTTTTGCGATAACGGAAACAACATACAGATAAGATACTATAAAATCGCATACTCTAAAGGAAAAATCATCACATAAACGAAACCAACGCGATATAGAAAAACAAAAGCACGAGAGGCAGCTGAGTCGAGCAGCCGGAAACAACGGCGTCCGGAGAGCGCTGCAAAGCGAGAGCCATCAGTCTCGCGTTCGCCGGAGCAAAAAATGTCAAAGAGACGGAGGCGAAGGGAGAAGAGTAGGAGGAGGAGACGGTGCACGCGGAAGGGCGCGAACCCGGGACTTCCAGGGCGCCATCGCAACGTCTAATTTATCGGGCAATCGGCTCCTGGGAGATCGCGCCCGTCCGTTATAGCCGATCGTCGCTCAACTTCGCCCAACATACACAAAGACGGCGGAGGCGGAGGTCAAACAGTGACGCAGAATGTAGTGGCGTTGCGCGAACAGTGCGCAGGCGAGTACAAGATATAGGTTGAATTTGCAGAGTCATAGGTTGAATTTTGCAATTTGCATCTTATGAGTAAAATAAAGTGTAGACCATTCTATTTTACTCATATGATTAAAGAAACTTTTAATTAATAACATATTAACGGACAATGATGCATGAGCTCACCAAAAAAAATGTATTTTTTTTTTTGATAATTAATGTACAAATTTATACTTTTCTCTTCCAACCTCGGCTTAGACGGATCAAAGCGATAATTAAAGTCACTGCAGTCCCAATGTTGGCGGGATGGTGGCCAAAACCAGAGCTGTACCCTAACACATGAACCACCGAGCACACCCGATCTCTCCTTCCGCTTCCTTTTCCTATTCTCAGCCCTGCCGCATGTATACTTACACAGGCATGCACTACACCATCACACGTGTCGGGAGACCAATCGACAACTTGGACCTTATCCCAGTTGGGGCGGTGCGTTGCCGGTTGGAGATACATGGTAAGAAAAAGTCGCTAGCCGGCAGTGTAGCTTGGCGACATATCTTCCTATCCTGCGTTCAAGATCTCCACCACATTCCGCTATAATATCGTGTACTTAATTGACAGTATTATCCAAGTGAACCGTTTGCGTGCCTTAAAACATTAATCAATCAATATTCTAATACTTATTACTTATATTTTATTGAGTTATTTTTTCTGTTTTCTATGACAAATATTTAAATGGTTTATGTATCTTGCAAAATAACTCAATTATAATTCAGATTTTTACCTAAAATCAAAAATATATATTATTTGCAAGAATGTGCCTCCACAAAGACGTTGGTTTGCCAAACGAGGATCACCTTGTCCACAATATGAACTACTCATTTCTTTTATTTTCTAATTGGCGAATGTTGCGTAAATGTACCTGGTGAGCCAACGCACCACCGACCGGCAGAGGGATCCTTCTAGGAAGTCCCGGGGAAGGCGCTTACGAGCCCTTCAAGGAAGACGCGCGACTCAAGAAAATTTTCTCACAAAAATACGGGTGTAATTCTGCGACAAACTGTTTGTATCTATCTAATGATGGGGCCTTTTACAAACCAAAGTGGTAAAACGCAATACTCACCCAAAAGTACTACACACAAATTTTTAAGTGCTATTAAAAGTAGCGTTTTTATACTCTCATTGTACAATGTGTTTTATACTCTCATTGTGTCATTTGATGGTTGCAACCAGTTCCATAATGATACTCATTACGATACAGATTTCAATATGATACAGATTCTTGACCAATCACAGTGATATTTACAAGCCAAGTATTGACACTTAATCGTTAGAAATCGTCCTAATAAATGTTTCATTCAATTGTGTACATTACAATTGCATTTAATATTACATTATACATTTCAGTTTCTTTTATTACTAGTAATTATTCACGTGGAATATTATCTAAAATATATTGGATCGTAATTTTTTGCATAGCGCAATGTAAACCGAAGTCACCTGCCCTAGGGTAGGGAGGGAGCTGTCCTCTAGGTGGCTTTGGCTGAATCCTGCATGTCAAATACCACGAAACGTTTCAATGAGAGTGTTTAACTCATAAAAGTTACCGTAAGTCGTAGAAAAAGTATCGTATGAAACTCGATATAATGCGTATTAATACACTCGTGAGAAGTTTACGGTACTCGATCGTTCCTCGCTCGTATCGTAATAGCACACACGTGTATTAATACTTCTCATCACATGAACGTTTTATAATGTACTACTTCGCGACGTTCAGACCTTTCACGAGTGTCGAAGCGCGAAAATTGCTGCACGTCTCCGATCCTGCGGCCGTTACTCGTACGCCGTATCAGTCGTACGCCGTATCAGCCTATATGTCGGCAGGGTGTTAATTAGCCTTGGAGGGCCTGCACGATGGCAAAAACGGATGTTTACATGAGTGGTCAGGAAAGATGAGAAGGCCGATCACCCGCATAAATAATCCAAACACAAAGATTGCAAAGATATGGGTTTCATAACATGTTAACTTGATATACAACCAATAAATAAATACATTTTAGTTTTGCGTTGGAAATTTTTTTTCACAATAATAGAGTTTTATACAAAAATGTCGAAACATATAGTATCATAGAAAGTCATCAACTGCACCGTATGTAAGTTTCTTTTTCAGTTTCTTAAAAATAGCATTGTTTTACGATATTCTTCTGTTCCAGTAACATAGAATCATTAAGAACGCGGTCACTCTGCTCTTCAAACTAATGAGAGACCAGCCCGACGGAATGTCCTTTGCCATCCGTCGTGAAAAACGTAAGCACTAGATATCTGACACCGGTTCACAGAATTCGCGTAACGTCACTGTCTCTGCCAATATAATGGGTTACTCACTGCGGGAGGTGCGAAGGTCACGAAAAGTCTTGATGCCTCCTAAGTGTTAGTTCTAATATTCCATAGAACTTCAACATTTTGATATGTACGTTTTACAGAGTGTTCTAACAGCTGGCGAAATTTCACGAGAATCCAACAATGGAGCATGGTGTTAGCAGTTATGAGAAATTTCTTATCATTATACGCGCGTGGTTCATTGCCCTTTTGATAGGGTAGTGGTCCGGCCTTCGTCAAGTGTTGATACAAAAACATGGGAAACTACCGATTAGAGCAGTCGGCGCTTAGAAGTCTCCTCCAGACAACGGCTCAATTCGACCTAGCTGTCTAGATAGTATCGAAAATGCTGCCACCGTCGGGAGTCGACCCAGAAGCGCTCGCCCGATGAACTTCTGTGATATCAGTTGTATCTCTGGGCCACATCTGTCGCTTCTAAGTTGATTTCAATAAATTAAACAGAAGAGGGTTGTCTTAAGTAAATGGAAGTCTGATATCTTTGTGTTCACAATTTTTATATCTAGAGAACTTTTTCTGGAGAATAAAAAATGTAGCAAAACCAAACCATTAAGAAAATGAATTATATGTTATTATATTTATACTAATGCATTCTCTTTAGAATACGTAAGCAGTTCTCAACAATATTAAGGCAACATGTAAAGAAAGCGTGAAAAATCAGTAAGGAAATACACACCAAATAATGTTCGGGTAAGAAGAAAAACACCCATGGATGTAGCCAGGTTGCGACTTTTTAGTTTCCATTCATTAGAGAAAAGATTGTTAAAACAATGAAAGTTTTGTTACAGGGAATATAACCTACTCCCCTTAATCTCCTCCTACTCCTCTTAAATATCTATAAACGTATCTAAATCATGCATTTGTAATGAACAATAAGGACCGATTTTAGTCACTAGAGGTCGGCCCGAAAGTGCTGGCAGCTAGAGAGAACGAAGAGGGATAATGGCTACCTGGACTGGCCATTTGTCTGTGTAGCTGGTTTGCAGCCCGATACAATCTTGTTAGGGCACGATGTCTGCCCTTCTAGCACGGGAAATAACTCACCCTGCGTTTAGCAAACGATGATCGATTCAAGTTGTCTGAGGGTTGGCTCATCCAAAGAAGATGGATATTAGCCCCTATCTCGATGCCAGGAATACATGACGCCAAAATTGAAATACGCCACTATCAACACGCAACAACACCTGGTTATCTGAAACTACAGCTGGCTACCTATCATAGTAAGGAACAAAATTATTTTTCTAATCAACTCTTACAACGTAAAAGTACCAGGACGTTTATGGTAAAAATATTAAGTATGGGAATTAAGAAGAATACTAGTGTAGTGAAATGTTCACGAGAATAACGTCATTCTTCCTTTTTTTATTTTACTTCAGCTAAGTCAGACGCACAAAGAGATGTAAGTTTTTTCGTCTATAGATTTTTTAGGTCAAGGAGAAAAAATATGAATTTTGACTACACATCTTAAAGAAAGAAATTTATGAACAAGATTTATCCACTTTTTCGACACCAAGGCTTCACAATAAGATATTTTTATATCACAAATTGGCCTATTTTTGCCGCAGCATTACAATACTTTTCGATTTACTACGTAAGTATGTAAAAGTCGATAAAGTAAAATTCGTAACTGGATATTGTGTAGCCGTAATTGGTTAACGTATTGCTATTTACTAGGTAAGTATGTAATAAGGCAAGAAAGTAAAAACCTGAAACTTGATATGGTGATCGTATATTCTTAGAGGAGTACTAAATTAATTTCAGAGATGAACCCTAAGGCGTGACTTACATGAAATATCTTTCTCATAAATATGGAAGACGAGAGGAAAAGTAGCGCTTTAAGTAAAATGAGAAGAAAAATACGGGGTTTTGAGAAGCAGCGCCAACCACTCCTTTGAAGCGTTTAAGCTCAATGGTGAAATTGAGATAACACATCTACGGTAGCTGAAATACAACGCAAAGAAGGGAAACGCTTTAATACATTTTTTAAGAAAGGAATTAAGATGAAGACATGCAATCGTGCTTTAGAAGATAAAGCAGAAGGCTGTTTCCGAATCTTTAGAACGTTCTTAGGTGAACTTTCCTTAACAACTCAAGATAGTGTCGAGAATTTACAACTGCATTTGATTAAGCTTCCTGTTTCTTTCAAGAAATATGAAACATTGATATGCATTTGCATTTTGACGTTTCATAAAGAAATCATTTCCACAAAGAAGACCAACTGAAAATTTTGCTTCGCAGTTAGATTAAAAGAGTGGAAAAGAGAGGTGAAAAGAAAAAATATAAGAAGAAATATATAAAATATCTACAACAGATAAATGGAAAGAAGGAGGGAATACGAGACAAAAAGAGAAGAGAAAGAAAATGACCGGAATAAATAATAAGAGGATCGAGTTGAGGAATATAATGCAATAATTAAAACAGAATAAACTATTTGTGAATGAAAATTTGCCTAAACTTATCAATTTCACGCAGACCATTCAACGCCGAATTCTCATGATAATATTTGTAATTTTATCATGGCTGACATTAAATAGTAATTCATTATCTTTGAAGATAATTCACTACAAAACAATTCTCTTAATTGCATTTTTACAGACTTGTTGCAAAAATGGTTTTAAAAAAGATTACTACCAAAAATTAAATAAACGTTTTGAAACTTAATTAAATATGACAACATGCATGTATGCAAAAAAGTACATTCATTCTGAGGAATACTGAATTGCATTCTACAGATCGTCTAGCATTCGTTGAAAGAATATGCATTCAGATCAATGAATGAATTCTTCTTTCTATTTGCAAAACAAGTATTAGTCTCGTCAAATATGTACGCTGTTTCCGACGCTCATGAAGATTCAGACTATCTTCAACATGTGCAACATTCTGTACGGAGCGCGTTCCTGCAAATCACTCTGAACATGAAGCTATTCGCACACTCGTGAATCTGTATCAAGTATAGATAAGCAATGGAATGTAGGTCACTAAATCAAAACAATATGGAGCGAGGAGACTAAGAATATTAATAGATGTCGCAGCGGTGACTCCATCAGGGAAATCCTAAGATTCGACAATAGCAAGGTCGAATTCAGCTGCTGACTAACAGATAATTGTAACAGGCGTGATCTTGGCTGTCCGGATGACGCCGCGTCGAAGGCTGTGTTGCCGACGTTTCCACCAGCTTGTTGTGGTCTTTCTCAGAGCTGGTATGCGATGGGGCTGGTGGCATCAGTCCAGTCCTGAGGAAGACCACGAAAAGGTGGTCGAAACGTCGGCAACACAGCCTTCGACGCGGCATCACCCGGAGAGCCAAGATCACGCACGTGACTCTGGCCACGGAAACCTACGGCTTCAATTCTAACAGCCGGCTGCTCCGATTTATAGTTTTTGTGGTTTCTCCGATCAACACTAGGCGAATGTCGGGGCACTTCCTTTACAAACAGACCATGAATGAGATCTTTTCTTCGGAAACAGACCGCGCGCGATCTTTTCTACCTCTTACTTGTACAATCATCACCCCTTACGTACATACACACACGCACACACCCTTACACACACACCTAGAACACACTACCACAAATGCCGGAAAACCGGTCGGTAATTTAGAGCGTGTCCCGGCTGGAGCATGGAATAATCGCAAGCCCACGGGTAGGTCAGGGCCAGATTACGCCATCCAGCAGGGGAAAATCATCGTCACGTCTCGCGACAAAACGCACACTACACTTACGGGACGATCTGGCCAGTTTACGCTCACGTAATAACTAATAAACTACTCAATCAATCAATTAAAAGAATACTACATCGTGCCTGAATAAACGGCAACAATCATCATAGTGCATTAATTCTGCAGATTAATGAAATGGCCGTTCATTCGCCATTTCTTCAAAAATATAAAATTACACAATAACTCGGTAAGTCTTCGGAAAAAGAAATAAAAAGCTTCACGGAGTACGTAGTTAGTTTCCAGCGCTCGCGAACAGCCCGACCACCCGCAACGTCGTTCACCGTGCGCCGCGAATCGCGTACAGCGGGGCTGCAAAGCACTCGCAACGCGGGAGTGTGGGCGGCGGCGGCGGCGGGGGAGGGGGAGGGGCGCGGAGGACAGAGTGTATTTTTCGGGGCGCGGCGCGCTCTGTTTGTAGTCCGCGCGGAGGGCCGTAATAGAACGATATTTCATTGAACGTGACCCTCTTTTTTGCGGGCACCCGCGTCCAATAAAAACGCGCCGTCTGCCGCCGCCGCCGCGGCGCGCGCGCGCGCTCTGTCGAGAGAAGGGCGCGTCGATGTCTCCCGGAGGCGGGCGGCGGCAGAGACGGAGGGCCCCGCGCAAGCAAAACACTCGCCAGGGGACGGCGCTGCTAAACGAGCGCGGGAGAGAGGGCGCGAGGGGGAGTGTTCGGCCGAGAGTGCGCGGATGGGGATAGTGAGGGCGACGAGGCGATGGCTGCAGGGGTGGTTACGTTGCGGAGGGCAGCTGTAATTTGTAATCTTCGGTAGAAGTAGTGGTAGTAGATCTAAAGATGGTACTAGTAGTAGACGTAGTGATAGTGATAGTGATAATAGTGGTAGTAGTAGTAGTAGCAGTAGTAGCAGTAGTAGTAGTAGCAGTAGTAGCAGTAGTAGTAGTAGCAGATGCAGAAATAGTAGTAGTAATAGTAGTACTAGTAGTGATGGTACTATTATTAATGGTAGTAGTAGTGATGATAGTAGTAGCGATGGTTGTAGTAATAATTGTGGTAATAATAGTAATAGTCGTAGTAATGGAAATCATGACGGTGGTAGTAGTGATAGTAGTAGGGATGGTAGTAGTACTAGAAGTAAAGATTGTGGTAGGGGTAGTATTAGTAAAGACAGTAGTAGTAGTAGTAGTTGTAGTAGTAGTAGTAGTGGTGGTAGTAGTAGTAGTAGTAGTAGTAGTAGTAGTAGTAGTAATAGTAGTAATAGTAGTAGTAGTGGTGGTAGTAATGGTGATAGTAATTATGCTGGAAGGACTCGAGCGGATATCGGTATTGGTGCAGTTGTTGGTATTGGTGTCACTGATGCAGAAGCTTAGTGCTGGCGTTGGATTTAGAGCTAAAGCTGGTATTCGTTGGTGATGGTTCAGGAGTTGGCCGGTGCTAGTGTTGGCTGCTGCTGGTGTTAGTTGGTGATGATGAAGATGTTGTAGATACAATTGCTCAGGCTGAAAAGATAGCGGAGGTGTAGACGACTACAGAAGATTTGATTCAGAGAAAATAGGGACCAATGGGTGAGGGAGGCGAGGAAGTGAGTTGGTGTTGAGAATGTTGACGGTAACGGCAGCTATGGTGCAAAGGGTGTCGGTAAAGTGCGGATGTGACAGCAGAGTGAGGTAATGACGGCAGCAGGGGTGAGATGCCTGAGTGAAGTGAGATGCCTGTGCAAAAACTAGTTATGAGCGGAAAAAGTTTATTAGTGGAAATGGCGAGAATCAGCGGTTCAATCGAAGATGATTCGAGACAATGGTGATGGAGGATCATTGATTGATTATTTTAAGTTTCTGGACACATCTTTATTCGCGTAGGTATAGTGTTTTCATCGCGTGAGATGGTAATATATTCCCCCGCTGAATGGCGAGAAACGGCACCGCCCTACACGTCGGCGTACGAGGTTTTCTCCCAACCAGGTAGCAAGGACACGCTCTAAGCTCTCAACATTAGTAGTAGTGTTTCTAGTGCATTCACACAAGAAGTGAGAATGAAAGATTGCGCGCGGTCCTGGGCCCGTTAGTTAGGGTACTGCGTCGGTATTCACCTGGTATTGGTAGGTAAAACCACGGAAAACTACCGATCAGAGCATTGCCGATTGAATTCTCCTCCAAACAGCGGCTGATTTTGCACTAGCTATCCTGCTATTGTTCAACCCTAAAACGTCTCGGTCAGAGGTGTTACAGCGACGCCTGTTGATGTGCTGAGCCAGCTCTCCCTGTATGATACAGCCAGGTTCGTGAATGGATTTGGTACTTGCGGAGTGGTGGAGTTGCCGGCAGAGAAGAACACAGTGAGTGTTGCTACAGCGACTGACAGGCGGCAAATAATAGACATGGAAGAGGGGTGAGGCTGGGAAATGGGGTGGGAGAGGAAACGAGAACGAGTGCAGGGATGGAAGAAGGGTCTGAGAAAGAGCTGGACCAGAGTGGAGGCGACGATTTTTAGTTCGGAAGCACGCCGCCAAAAGCGCCTCAACACTCTTCGCGTTCGCTCTGATATTTGCGGAAGTAATTTCTGACGAGGATAGGTTATACACCGATCTGTGTTTGAGTGCTTTCTGCTAGGTTTTTGTGCGTGATGTCTATAGACCTTTCTTCAGAAGAGGCCGACAAATGAAGATCTGGATTGCGGGTCATCTGGGAAATGATAAAAGAGAGACGAGAGACATACTAGGCAGGGATATCACAGAAATGATGAGAAAGTGGTATGAAACGAGTAAAAGAAAAAATGTCAAAAGATTCAAAATGCGAAAAAAATCATAAAAAAATACGTAGGAATACAATATGTAAGATTCAGGTGACTTGTCTATCTTGTATTTTTGTATTACCAGTATACGCAGTTTCCTTTATCGAAAACTATTTTAAACCTTGCCATTACATCGCAAAAAAAAAGAGCTGTAAAAAGTTACTACAGAAAAGTAGTACATAATTTATAATTTGCTAACCTCATATTACACACGTTACCAAAAATCAAAGTCCTCAAAATGTTGTTTAATGGCGTTCATTGTTGCTGAAATTTATCGGATTTCTTGCTACATACATTAATTTACAAACGTAATGCATCACAAAAGATAACTTTTTGATGAAGGGACACAGGAGTCACGCGATTTTTGAAAATTGCATTCATATTCACGGCTTCGAAGATATAACGAAACGACCAAGATCAACTAAATTTAATTATAATTGGTACTGAAGACTACAGAATGAACAAATAACGGCTAATATACGTTCATTATTAATTTAAATATATTATTAAAATTGTGTTTACTTTATTTTGATGTGAAATGGCTATGAATGAGGTTATGTAGGCGATTTTGTAAAATGTATTAACTTTTTCAGACATCTCTTGCGTTTGATGAGATTCTTTGTAACTGGAATTCAATTTGTCTTTCCTACCGATAATTCTGTGATAGTATTTCGCGAGACTGACTCAAGCTATAACCTCCCGTCCGATTCCACTGTTATTCACTTGACACAATCTGCTCATAAATGTTTTAAACATTTTAATTCATCTTCGATTTTATACATTTTAATTCAATTTTATTTTCTTTATATTTGAGTGATTAATATGAAGATATTAAAGTAAGCAAATGTTATGGGTAATTCTTATTTATTAACTGCATTAACTTCTGAGTAATTGTATTTACAGGTTACTTCTGACAGGGCTGACTGTTTGAAACAATAGAAAATACAAGAAAACTCAAAGCAAAAATTGATCTCATCGAATGGACCTGCGGTTGAAAGCGACCTGCAGACTCATCGAGAAGAAAAACAAACTACTTAGGCTTTGGTTGTTGATGGTTTTCGGTCTTCCCTCTCAGCAATATCTGCAAAATATTACTCTCCCTGACAGGTCCGCGACATGCAAATAACAAGAGAACGAGATAAGACGAAGGAAACATACATTTATTATTTCTCCAGAATAAAACCCCGTTCATCGAGAGAGAGGAAAACCTCCCCGCCCGATGCGTCTGCCAGAAGCTGCAGGAACGTGCAAGCGCGTGCGGCTGCCAGTGCGGACGCGCCGGCGCCCTTCCCTTCTTTTCCCTGGAAGGCGCACGTGCGTGTGCCTGGGGAAGGCGCTGAATGGGGGAGGAAGAGGCATGCAGGCCCGCGTGAATGTCTCGCAAGAGAGCTCAATTGAATCGTTTATTTCAGAAACCCGCCAAACGCCATATTTCTTACTTCAAGAAAACTGAAAAAATCTCCCAATTTACCGTATTTCAAAACGTGTATTTATTTAAGCAGTTGATAAATGAATATTTTTCATATAAACATGTACTAAACGATGTGCCTATCCTCTTGGAACAATAATCCGCCGCTAATACACGTTTTAGATTTTGACGTTTAACGGGTTTCTGAAATAAACGATTCAATTGCAAGCAGGTATTGCGACAACATTGATACTATTACTATTATTATTCTTGACTGATTGACTTGTGATATTGGGCGCAACAACTGCTAAGGTGATTTCCCACCAACGAGGCACCGGTCTAACGAGGACAACCTGTAAGTTCCCGACTAGTCTCCCGGCATGTGTGATAGCATAATGCATGTGAGAGTAAATGAAAGTGTGAGAGTAAATAACGTGGAAGGGTAGGATAAAAAAAAAGAAAGGAGAGATCGCACAAAGTCCGTGGTCCCTGTGTTAGGGTACAGCTCTGGTATTCCCCTTGATAAGAGACATTACGTAAAACTAGCAAACAGAGCAGCCGGCCGATAGAATTCTGCCTCAGCCAGCGGGTTCATTTGACCTATCTGTACAGGCTATTGACTAAACTCCTGCCACAGTGGGGACTCGAGCCGTAGGACCTCGCGGTCAGAGGCACTGCAGTGTCATCAACTCAGGCAGCAAAGTCGGTGACTGTTCGGTAGACGTGATATCGTTTGGTTGGTGTATTACCAGAATGATTTAATTTCCTGACCACCTGCCAAGGTTCTATTCATGTCAAATAGCAGAAAGAAATTTTATGCTTTTTGAAAATCCAGCCCTCCCAATCGGCACTGAAGTCACAAACACGTGTTTCTGGAAGCCATTGTGGAGAATTGAAAGCCACTGGGACGGACGGGCTCCAACTGTTGACGTGCCAGCTTCCCTTCCATTCCGTTGCGCTCCCTCGAGCGCCGCACGTGGCCGTGCACGTGCCAGAAGGGAGCGGGGCCACGTGGGGCTGCGTAAATATCCCGCGGGGGATTCGATTCGGGAGGCCATTGTGATGGAGATTGCGTTCTCGCGCGGCCGCTCCCATCTCCACGTTTAACGAGCAGCCCTCTTGGGGCGCGCCTGCAGCCTCGTGGCGTCGTCGTTTCGTACTCTTTGCTGCGTCAATGTGAAGGCTGGTGGTGCATGAGGTGGGGTGTGGGGTGTGCAATCAAAGTTAGAGTCTAAGCTCGAAAGCCAGAACCATGAAAACGGTAAATATATACATCTATTTAGAAAATGAGATAATTTTATGAAACAAAACTCTAAAAAATAGTTATATGATTATCCGAGCGTTTTAAAGATATATTCTGTAGTATTAAAGACAGATATTTCTAGTTGTTTGAATATTAAATTTTAAGTATGCAATTTAACAGGTTTTTCTTGTATGTACGTACATTGTAGGTACATTGAACACCCCATCTCGATCAGGTTTTGTTCAGTTTCCCTGAACCTTTGAGCAAATGCTGAGATGGTCCCTTGTTTGCTCCTGAACAGTAATATAACTTCGCTCTCTCCACCCAAGGCATCATAGTGACTCGTCATACACGATTGTAATTGTATATGTGACTCAATAAATATTATTATTATTGTAGTAAACTCGTTACATTCATAATACCATACTCATCAAATGATGTTGAATTATTGGTGAATATTTTCAGTCTTATTGATCGATTGTATTGCTTCTGACCATTTTTATGCTACATATGCATGTATTTATACCGTTTATAATTTCTATAAGTTTAATTTAGTTTCGTATAATTGAAATTAATGAACAAGCCCAGTGATTAGGTGATTGGTTATGCATGAGGATGATTGTGTGGTGTGGTATACAAGAGATATTCACATTCCAAACTATTGGTGTTCCCGAAAGGCATAAATTGTTTAGTTCTAGTTAGTTGCTTTTTCGACGTAGATTCTATCGCTCCTCTAGGAGGTCACCCCGAACGTCGCATAGACATATCCCATTTCATATTCGCCACGGTATTACATGGCTTCACCTCGGTGCTTGTACCGCTGTTCTGGTACAAGGTTTCAAATACCTCCTACGCGTCAAACACAACTGAAAAATTCACGTTTTACGTGGGTTTCAAACACACAGACTTATAGTATACGTACTTTGGCTCATCTGCCCCGAACATTTGTCTCGGCCGAATCACTTGACCATTTGCAAACATATTACGGGTTTGAAACATAATAATATGATAAAACCAATAATGAAACTAAAATTTGTATTTATATGCATACTTAACCTTTGTGTGCTTTGTAATATTCAATTTATTTATCTGAAACTCCCTGAAACCATTCGTTTCCATAGCAAACAATGCATACAAAGTTCTTTTGGTATTGAATTCTAGCAACTACATACTCAGTAATCAACAATTTCCTCAAATTAGCTAATTCTAAAAAAATATAGAATATACTATTAGCACATAGGATTCCAATTATATGAACCGTTTAATTTAAATTACTGCTTTAATGTGTGATTTTAATCCATTTTTAACATTACTTACAGTTTTAAAAATTTGTTAAAATAAATTTGTTTTTATATGTGAATTTGAAGCAAATAAGCATTATGAAATATATTTAGAAATTCGGGAGCAAATAATAAAATATAGCTAAACCTTTATTCATTTAAATGATACACTGATAAAATGTTAATTCAGGTCGATTGTAATTGAAAAGCAAACTATGTTTAAAACTCAACACAACAATGAAAAACATATACAGAATATTCATAAGGTTCAAATGTATGTTTAAAACTAGTTTAGCGAACTTCTGTTCCCAAATGAGGCGTTCCACGAGGTTAACTGTGTTCCCCTCTAGAAGGAAGAGATTGCTTCGTCACGCGGCCTACAACCTTCACATTACGGGAGAGGAATGAGACAAAGCGAAATTCGAATTCTCGAAAATATAACTATGATTCAAACAATCTACCTGCTGCCGTGAGAGCAACCTCTGCCGTGCATGGATGTAGCAGGAACGTTTAAAAACATATTAGAGTTACCTTAATGCATTTGGATCGTTATTTTCATACACAAATGAAACCTGACAATTGTTACAATTATTTGCCCAAATAAATAATTCGCATATTCAACCTATCATTCATGTCATTCTTTCCATTTATTACATGCATTGTTTATTATATTCATTACATACATTCTTTATTACATTCATTCATTCGTTCGTTAGTTCATTAATTCTTTCGTTCAGTTTTTATTCGTTCACTGTTCCATTCGTTCATTGTTCCATTCGTTCATTCTTTCATTATTTTCGTATTTCTGAGTTCACGAGGAATAATAAGATTCCCATTGTTGAAGGTAAATCAAACGAAGTTTACCACAATGTCCAACACTTTCAAAACACGTGCCAGAGTCGTGCGAATGGGAGAAGAAAGGCGCCATCCGTCACACTGGCGTCGAGGCGCCTACAAGAAGCGCCCGCTCACAAAGAAACCCTCGACGTTCTAGGAAGGACCTCAAAAAAACCCCACGCAAATCACCTTCCTGAACCCTTCCGCCCCCTTCAGGCGACACACAGCGCGCCCCTTCCACAGGACGCGTGCCCCCTTCCCCCCCACACGCGATGGCCGCCGCTCGGGTAATGCGATATTCGGCCTTCTTCTCGTATTTGCGCGTCGCTCCGCTGCTTCGTTCCGTTATTTTATTCAACAACCTTTTGTCGTATCATTCAATCACCATCCCCACCCTTAATAGCAAAAACATGTAAATGCATGCTAAATTAAAAAAAATATGTTAAACTTTTTATTTAATTACTAAATGAATGTATTCATATTAATTAAGATACAAAATTCAAACAATGTTTTCGGTTTCTTCATAGAACACGGATTTACTTTTTAATAACTTCTGTCGCTCAGAGTCTACTGTACATTACAACACACCCTCCCATAGTTCGACTCTACCATCGCCCCTGCCGCGCCCGCCTTCATCCTCGGACGGAGCTCGGGTTGCTTCCGGGGTGGACGACATTTCTCTGACATGCGATTTGAATTTGGGATCTCCTGAAGGGCAATGCCCGCCGAAAGCGGTCGTTGGCCCCAAATGCACCTAAAACCAGGCCAAAAATTTGAAATATAATGTAATATACCATTGTATAATATTACACAACATAAGAGTAGTGTATATATAACATTAAATAAAATGTAATACTATTAAATAATCTTACATAAAATATAATTTTTTTGAAATAACAAAATCTAAAGTTCATTACTTTTATCTCGAAATGCTTAACTTTACGATAGACATTAATATATACATTAGAATGGCAGAGAAAATTATAATAAATTATGAATTAATGATATTTTGTAAAATTTTCGAAACAGTTATTTATCGAGATGGAGTATGTTCTTAGTGAGTTTCAATCGTTCAGATTCAACTAAAATGTAGATGGGAAAATTTAGTAATCCTAACAACGTATTTTTATGCAACTATACTCAGCTTGCTGTTCATTGTGATGTAAAATGTTGTGTCCAATGATATTAATATTTTTAAACTTTAGTAAATATTGTTTTAGTAACATACATTTTTGTGGCGGGACGTTTGTGTTATTTCAATCCTAGCTAAGGAAAATTAAGAAGTTACGTGAAACTGAAAATGCATCTCTAAGTCACTCGGAAAGCGGATGAATTATGCAATTAATCAAGGATGTACACAAACTAATATTTTCGAATAAAAAGTTATGTAGATTTTCTTGGAATATTTCTATCTTCAAAATCTAAGAAAAATTCTATGAAAAGAAAATCGAAACAAATATAATTCATCAATGAATTGCTATACTTCAAGCTCCCATATTAATTGCTTGTGGGTTATTGTCTAATGTACAATTTTATCGATTTTATTGCAAATTTAAGGATGCTACTATTGCATACCACCAACGAAACGAAGCAAAGAATTAAACAAGAAAATACTCGTATACACATTAAAACATGTAAGAATTCTGTATTAATAGCCTTATTTACATGAACGAGTAATGTTAATAGTAGTGTACTATGAACTTTATTTTGCCAACTGCCTCCTTCAAAATGTCTGAATACACGACACGCTCTTCCGCTGTCACTTGGGATCAGTGAGCGTCGTCGCCATCAACGTCGCCGTCGCGAAGGAGGCTGCCGCCGCCGCCGCCGACGGGGCGGATCTCCCGGCGCCGACAGCCTCGACAAATGCGCGGGCCGTGGCCCCGGGATCGCCGCGGGCCCTGTCCACCCCCGCGCCCCGCCCAGGCACCGAGACCTCACCCGCCTCACACCCGAATCTCATCGCCCCTCCCCGCCCCCGGCTCGCACTCCTCTGCTCTGCTCCCCTCCGCCTTCGCGCCCCCCCCCGCGCCCCGCCCCCGCGCCCAGCCCCTCGCCACCCGCCCCCGCGTCCGCCCGCGTCCCGCCAGGACCTCCCCCCGCGCCCCGTCCTTGTCTCGCCACGTTCCCTGCTTCCCGCCCCACCACGACTCACGCACCCCGCCCCCGCTAGCCACTGAGACCTCGCCCCCACACGCCTGACCTCACATCGCACTCCACCCCGGCCTCCGCCCCCCGGGCTCGATCCTGCCTTTGCCCCGCAAGCTCCGCCCCTTGCCCCCCGCCCGGCCTCGCCCTCACCCCCGCCCCGGCGCCCGCCACCAGACCCGTACCGCGCCCCACCCCGCGCCCCAACCCCCGCGCCCCACCCCGCTCCCCGCCACGGGCTTGCCGTCCTGTCCCTGCTCCCCGCGTACCCCCGAGTCGCCGCTCGCCCACCGCCCCGCTCCCTTGTCCAGCCCACGCGCCCCGCCCTCCCGTCCTGCCCCCGCCCCCTCCGGCGCCGCGGTCGGATGATGCGCTCGCCGGCGATCGCTCACCGGCGCCCGGGGCGGCGCCGGGACGCCGACAGCCATGGGACGAGCGCTCGTCTCTTTCCCAGCGCCCTGGCGGACGTTGACCTCAGCGTCACGCGTTGGGGACTTAATATTTATTTGGGGCAAAGGAGGAAGCATCTGCGTGCTCTATTGTGATCCCAGCAACCACTTTACTCTCTACGTCTTCAAACATCGCTTGAAGTGTTAAGATAAAGTAGACACTTTAGTACAATGTCTCTTCAAGTATTACAGATGTGTTAACGCCATAATATTGTTGTCTAATAGTTGCCCATGAATAGTGTCTATATTTATGCCCTTCTACAAACATCTACAAAATATCTAAACCTGCCTGAACATTCCAAATTTTTAAATATTTTAAAACTGTATGTTGTTCTTTACTAAAATCCATTCTCAATCATAACCTGAACTGTGCGTTACACCATCTACGCCACCTACATACATAAGTTAACATTCTAATATTGCTAACGGTTTAGTTTTTGCTGTTAACGGTTTAGTTGAAGCTTTAGTTTTATATAGTTTAATGCTGTAAAATTTACATTGTTTTCTTAAATATGTTTGATGCATTGCAGATCGACATTTCCGTAAACAATAGTAGAACATTTACGAGGGTTTGTGTGGATGTTTCCTATCGTACAAAACTAACATCTTATCTTAGTATATATAGAGAAGAAACTCTTAACTAACGATCGGAAATTATCTTCATTTAGACTTTCGAAAGCAATAGGTTTCTTGACTCTCGAAAACTCTCAGGAAATATTATTCCAGACAGCCCTCTGAGTAACTTCATGCGAATTATTAGCACAGTGATGTGGGAATGGAAGAAGCCGAAAAAGAACCTGCAATTTTTTAAAACTAAAGAAGAATTTTTCTTTAATAGAAGGATTCAGTTTAAATATTTACATGCTAAAACACTAGCGTGCAATAGCCAGCCGTTTTCGTGAAAACTCGCTTGAAACACTTCACCTTTTTAGAGTGTACTTTCTGGACGAAAGAACTAGAGACCGACTATCCTGTGGTGCATTGTGTTACAAGGTGCAAGGCCTGGAATCTTACGTGTGATGAAACAAGAATCTCGCCTGGTTGTTAAGCCATTTGTGCTGTTATAGTTGGCGCGGAGTTCCTTTACAAACTCTTCATATATTATAATATGAAATAAATATTAATAATTGTTGCAACATTTGCAATTTCTTTATATAAAACAAAAAAGTGTGTGCGCGTGGCACCATCATAAAACCGAAATCCGTTCAGCGCATAGAGATGCGAGGAACTAGCCTCAAACTGGTTTCACAAAATCCAAGAAACAAGTTAAAAGCTATTCTTTAATACCGTGCAGAGAACAAAGCATCAAGTGAGTCGCGTTTGCCAGGTTTGTATTTGCCTGATGACGTGGAGACTTGGAATACTGCGCTCAAGTACAAGTTATTTTAAGTCAGTGCGTTGCGAAGATGCCATGTTGAGACAATTTTTCTTTTCATTTGTATGGCTATGTTTCTTGGTGTGCATTCCCAGTTACAGCGTGTACACCTTTTAACCCAAATCCTTCCCTATTACCAATACCTTCTTTAATAAGTGTGGGTAGAATGCATGCAAATCGACAGTCATAGGGACCCACCGTATCCCGATTTACTACTATAGACCTGATCGTCGCCCATGAGTCCACGAGTCGCATGACTTCAATGGTTGAGAAGACTACAATAGTATCCAGAAGGTTGCTTTCAAAATTACGTCGCAGCCGGGATGAAGGGGAGAAAGAACGTAAATATCAATATATATATATATATATATATATATATATATATATATATATATATATACATACATAACGTGTTTTTCAACAATTCATTTCGTTTTGACATCTCATTTGTTAACATTGATTTCAGAGCAGCAAAAGGAATTTATACAGCAGAAATTCGATAACTACATTCATGTCCAAGCGTTGCTTTCGTGGAGAGTTACGAATTCCCAGTAACATGTCCGTGTCCCGGCACTGCCGGAGACTACTGAATCAACTCGCTTTTCAGCTCGCCCGAAATCAATACCCAGCTATGGATGCGCGGCCGAAGTCTTCCAATATGATGAGACAGCTGTGACGCCCGAAAAAGTCCCCTCTCTGGACGTTGCTCCCGCCCGCATCCGGCCGTCGACAGAGACGACCTGCGCCATTATAAGTCGTCGCGTCAGCGCCGGCCACGTCCTTCCGACCGGCCTCGTCCGACTCGTCGGCCGCGTCGACGCCGTCTCCGGCGCTTCTTATTCGACGTCGATGAACTCGCACTCCTCGCTGCTCTCCGCCCTAACAATAGCCATGCATCGCTCAGGGTTTTGACACCTCTGAGTTCGGTAATGCTTCCTGGCGTGACTCATGGAAATGGAAATTATACTACATAAAAATGCTTGTAAAATTATTCTCAGATAAAATCGGTTCATGTGTGTTTGCTTTTATCCTCCATACACGCGCTTTTATCCTCCAACAGCTGTAATAGTAACAAAGTGTTATTAATATTCTCCAAATCAATTAGAGTTTTCATTAGTTTCATTTTTAATTATCCTTATCGGAACAGCGAATAAGATAATAACATAAAATTAATTTTGATGAATTCATGCTGAATACGCTATAATTATGCGATTTACTAGCAATTAATACAATGTTTTTTAAAGACATCATTTAATAATTTTCTTTGAATGCTCTAACTCACTGCAATTATACTAACAGAAGGCAGAAATGCTGAGTCTCGAGAGAGAAAGAAGGAGGACAGTTGGGGGAAGGGGAGCGGAAACACAATTGGCAGACGGATGGAAAGACAACTGACAGATAGGTAGTCTAATGGACAGACGGGCGCATAGAAACAATGGGCAGTCTTTAAGAGGAAAGGGTTGACAGTTGACATTAGCAGACCATTCAATCAAATCAGACAAAAAAGTCAATGAAAATCATTTCACCAAGTCAGAGAACAGGTAGTCGAAAGTGAGCGAATTGATATGTTGTTAGATGCAGGCGGAAATGTCGGAATTGGTCACAATATGGGCAGCTAAGTAATTTTTGAGAAATTTAAGATAATTTACAATGTATAAATTCGTCGAAGGAATTACAGCTACATCTCTCTTTCAATTACCGATGTAGGATAACAATGATTCTCTTTGAGTCGTCCCTATGGAAACTCAACCTGCGACACATTACTTGGCTTGAAATTTGACTGCTGTTAGAATCCACATCCTGAGGCGTATGGATTTGCAAACCACTCCCCCTCTACTCCAACCGTCCCTCCCCTCCAACCTCCATCACCACTCCAATCTCCATCTCCACTCCTCCTCCATCCTCACCCCAACCTCCGTCTCCATTCCAACCTCTATCACTTATCCAGTCTCCATCTCCCCTCCAATCTCTCCTCCAACCTCCATCTCTTCTCCAACATCCATCTCCCCTCCAACCTCCATCTCCCCTCCAACCTCCATCTCCCCTCCAACCTCCATCTCCCCTCCAACCTCCATCTCCCTTCCATCTCCACTCCAATTTCCACCTTCTCTTCTACCACCACCTCCACATTACATCACCATCCAGCTCCACCTATTCAACCACTACCTCCACTTCCATTTCAACTTCAATTCCCACATCAGTCTCCATCTCCATCATCCTCTTCCATCTGCACTTCAGCTTCTATCTACAACTCTTCCTCCGCCCGTGCACGTGCCCCTGTGGAACGGTGCGTTTTTAATTAGCACCGCTGCGTCTGAACGAGTCAATAAGCCGTCCTCCAAATTGGCACGAAAAATGAACGAATGAAAAGGGCGGAGGAGAGGAGAGGAGAGGAGGTAATTCGAGAACGACTGGGTAATTGAAACTCGTATGCCAAGTAATGCGCTGCTGGCTTCCCCCGACAGGTGGCGCGTGTCGCTTGTAGCGATCTGGGGGGTAGGGACGGAGTCGGCGCGTTGCCGCCGAAATGCAAAATTTTGTTGATAATGCGGAAAATAAATTGTACTTCACATTGCAATTCTGTTTTATGGTGTCCAATTGTAATGTATATCGTATTTATCCATTACAAGAAAATGATATCTTTATTGGAGAATCAAAAGGCGTGTTGGAATCGTGGTTCAATTCTTCACATTATTCTTTATCTTTACTTTAGTGACATGTTTCTACGGCGCATACGTGTTTCTGCATTGGCATCGTGGGTAGAAAAGCCTACTGATTGTAACACGTGCATAAGTGAGTTACTCAAAACCTCCAAAATGTTACAGGTTTAGCATTACAGTAAAGCAGACAATTAGAAAACCGTTAATCAGTATTAGCTAGACAGCTTTATCCAACGCGGCACCCGTAGAATATTTCTCTGGTGCCCTATAGGGGCATTTCATTATGGTTATTTAGAACAATTTTGCTGATTTGATACTTTTGAATACTGATGAAACGTTTGCTGCAGAAAAAGTGGATGAGATAAGAAACTTTCTGAAATCTTATTCAAATACATATCAACATCATACATTTTCATCCCATTCAAATTTTCCACATTATTATTATTGTGATTATTATTATTATTATTATTATTATTATTATTATTATTATTATTATTATTATTGTTGTTGTTGTTGTGGTGGTGGTGGTAATATATTATTATATCTATCTTATTATAAGTAAAAGGTATGTAGAAAATATTTATTTTAAAATAGTTAAAATAGTTATTTCAGAGAGATTTAGTATATTTTAGCTAATCATTAACAATTATTCAGTAACGAATCTACGACTCTGGTATTAAGATGTTTTGTAAACTTCTTAATAAAAATCGTTGTTCAGTATTAATTATGTTTTAAGATTATTGCAATTTTGTTTCGAAATGTTTCTTGGGATTTACTAATGCTCTAGTGTTTAATCGTGAATGGAATTTTTATTTATAACCATGCAGTAAAACGTCTCTAATAATTCCAATATTGAAATATTTTTGTCTACGTAACAAATACATGAGATTAACATATTATCTTGTTGAAAATGACATTTTTATTTATGCTTTTAAAATATTGTTATATGAATCTACTCTGTGCGTTTTCAATTCGTTCTGTGTTAAAAAGTTTGATTTTTGGCCTAAATCGTACAGTAACCTTATTAACATGTTTTTATAAATATTTTCAATTCTGAAATCAATGGATTGGACCCACTGTTATTTTCTGGTCTTTAAATAATATTTCATTTTTTAAATTATATCGCATTGGACTTCTAAATATAATTTAATATTTATTCTATAAATAAAATGAAAATGTCTGAAACAAATTCAATATTTGTGTGCAATGAAAAAATAACAACAGAGAAAACATTAACACAATTTAAATTAATTTTATTTTGTTAATGTTAATCCATGTGTTGATTTATCATATTTAGCCTACATGGTCCGTATATTCGCAGCAAATTAAATTTTAGTTTTTAAATTAATGTTCTATCCAACAACAGGCACGTGATAATATTCCCCAGTATACAAAATATGTTGACATTATAACTGCAGTATTTTTATTGCGAGTGAATTGATGGACTCCGCAAAAGTCAAAGAGGAAAAAATATCTTGCAATTCTGATAACAAATTTTATATCTCGGATAATTGTTTTGCGCAATCAAATATGGTTTTATTTGAAGTAGTTTTTAGTATAAAGGATTTTGTAAGATTAATGAAAGCGGCTTTTCTCAAATATAATACTTTTGAGCTTTATTTTGTTTCAAAAGTTCTTCATGCAAATTAGAATTAATTTATGGTAGTAATTAAATTTCTTCATATGTTGCAATTTTTAGAGTAACAATCTACATCATTAACAATTTCATCAAAGTCCTTCATTGACAAATTAATATTGCCATCAATTTTAGAATGTCAAAGTTTGTCGGATTTACTCCTATATAATGTATCTCGATAGAGTTATATATAAATGGACGTTCGTAACTTTAAAGAGAAAAAACAATAGAGTTTAATATTGCACTGAATAACGTATTTACAGTATACAAGTACTAGGTACTTCAAGTATCTTCAATTATATTTCAATTCATCGAATATACTTAATTTCAATGATGTCAATATCGGTCTCATGAGAAATCGAACATAATTTTTCAATTGCATTTCAACAATAGAGGAAAATCATTAACACGTCCGTGAGAGAATGTTTTATAGCTATATTTATTGTTGTTTGTAGATACACTTTCAACAGTCATCATGTTCTTCGAACTAATTGAACTCTCTCAATAAGATAAAGGGCATGCACAGACTATTATGGTATTGATAATAAAACTAATAAACTTCAATGTTACTTAAACCTCATAGAAGATATATATTATTTTTAAAAGTCCACATGAAAAAAAAATAATCCAGCAACCGAAAGTATTTTACTATTTCAAAACAATATATGTAAATCGAAATATTTGATTAAAATAAAAATTATCATAAAATAAAAATTTCTTGTTAAAAAAGGTATTATGGTATCAACAACCATGTGGTGGTTGAGTTGTTTACAATGTACTTCAACAGGAAACAATGAATTTCTGAAACGTTGGCAAATTAGGATTTAAATTAAAGGCGTATTCCCATGAAGTATTTCCGTAATTAATTGTAGTGAGATGTTATGGTTTGCAGTTTAAAGCATTTATATATTGAAAGACTTTTGCTTAGAATAGAAAATTAGTAAAAAATGTATTATTTAATACTACTTATTGGCGTCCTTGTGTCCCGGGATCATGTGCGAGTTCACAACATGCATGTTACGTGTTGTTTCTTTATCAGAACTTACGCAGAAAATTAGTAGGTGAGGATGGCTTCAGTATCTAAGAGAAAACTTTATTTTCCAACTATTTTCCGTAAATTTTCTAACAGTCAAAATATTTTTCTGGATCACGTTTTCTAGATAACACAAATATATTAAAATTAAACACTGATTTTTTTAGTGAAGCATTCATTACTGAACTGAACAATCTTCAGTGAATTGAGAATTGACAAACAATAATGTTGAATTAGGGTTGGTATATGTAGCTCCATTTTATTTTTTGTAGAATGTCAACAATCAATGGCTTCAGTCCCACTGTTAGTGAAAACTGTCTTTATATTTCCACTTTTGTTTGAATTTGATATGTCATTCTGCTAAGTAGAACGGTATCGCACTGGGGTAAGTCTCGTGTGTAAATCATAACTAAAATCTCTGGTTGACTGTTCAGCTTTCTTATCTCGAGAGACAAACTTGTTATTAGCTCAAATGTAGCACCTATTATATGCTAAACGTACACATTTATAAAGATACAAACTTCGTTTTAAAACGCATTTTACATCAGAACTACACTCGTCGCATAGACATCGTTTCACAACGGTCCGCGCAATCCCGTGGAGTCATCCAGGATTCTCGACTTCTCGCGTAGAAAGAACGAAAAAGTCTAATCTATTAGTAATTAAGAAAAATGAGGAGATACAAAAAAATACAAAACACAGTGCACATAAACACTCAGAACTGTGTACAAAAATAAAATGAAACAGACAACCGAAGCTAACATAGGTTTTAGATAAACAGAAGTTAAAAGCAGTTAAGCCATGCATATCATACACAGCAGAATCTCATAAGGGAGAATTCCTATTCGAAAATAGGGTAGTTCTAGGTATCCATTAGACGAGCTAATTCGGATGATTACCATTCACTACTATCTGTCTGATTTTGCTTGTACATTTGTTATAACAAATATATATATATATATATATATATATATATATATATATATATATATATATAATATATAATATATTATATATATATATATATATATATATATATTGGTTTTACTTTTACTTAAGTAATACTGATCTTAAATTATGAGATACAAGGAAGACGACCACAAGAAAGTACTACAAATGTCCGTACGTAATTAAATATTAATAAACAGTAACGGAAGAACATGGCTCTACACACCGTTAATGAAGCACCAATCAGACAAACGTTGAAGTTTTACACTTCTGCAGTCGGAATCAATGGATTCTAGACTGTCTGGGAGTTGCTGTGAACTAGGCACAGTGGCCAGCGATGGGGACATCATACTGCAATCCGCTTCGCATTTGACCCTGAAGAAGATCATAGTATTAACACAAAACGCTGGCAACCATGCTTCCTCGGACAGCCTAGAATCCCAGAGAAAAGGCACAGCGTCCTCGCGCGAACATAACTGACTGCAACTCTCACGACCCCTCTACAGCAGAAGGACGCATCCCACTTACAACGCAAATACCACGAGGAACACACACACGCCCCCTGTCGCGTAAGCCCCATCTGCATACCCCTAGCGCATCGCCACTCGGAAGCAGTCTACGTGGCAACCACAGGCGTCGGGCAGCCGTCCTCTTTCACGGCCGTCGCAAACGCCTCGCAAACGGCGTCCGCCGGAGCCACCAACGACCCCGGCCCGGAGAACGACTCGCCCTTCACCCTCTAATGGAATCATATATTCCTTCGCAAAAACACCCCGAATTGGAACGGGTCTTGAGTAAACAACGAGGACGAGCTAACTCCCGCTGGCTCTTTCGCATTCAGAACCCCTTCTGCTTCGGTAGCGACATTGTCGAGGCTGGAAGAGGTTGACAGGAGTTGGCAGTTGTGCGCTTTGCTTCCGGCGGAAGCAAGATGTCCCTACTGCTAAAAAGTCCTTGGACGTACTTTGCATAGATGTTCCTTATTTAATCATTAACGTGTCTCGTTGCACGAGATAGCTCTCATAAAATGAACGAAAATATTTTTGCTTTAATCTTTCAAATATTCTTCTTACAATCTTTCCTAGAAACTTGCGGACAAGCTTATAAACCGCTGATTTCATGTGGAAAGAAAAGTTACGACATTGCAAGAACAATGTTATTTCCCCCCTTCTTTTTCTGTCTTGAGAGTTTTGCTCCAAAAAGGCATGATAAAGCGCAGCTACTTAGGTCTCGAATACCTCCTCTTGGGTTTCAGGGAAGAAGAATTCAAGAGCGCAACTCACATTTTGGTTCTTGGAACCGTTGAGAAAACTTTAGTTAGAATTTGTCGGTTCAGTTGAAAGTACATACGATATTGTGGAGAGAAGTATTCTGCTTGGTTTCAAATTTAATGCTGATAAATTGGGTAACGTATTTACGTAATCTCGAATGAAATATTCCGAGACTATCTAAATTCATGATTAAATGTACAGTAAATACCTATCGAAAGAAGAGTTTCATGATAACGAGAGTAAATATATCAAAACTGGAATTTAGATAATATATGTGCCGTTCTACACTCTTCCAAAGCTTACACATGAGGGGATTAAGTAATTTTAATATTGTTTAATGTCTCTATAGTGCTTTCTGCACTATTAAATCTAAAATACAAAATATGATGTGCATAGTTCATAAATGTTTATATTCACTACGAGATGTTCACTCACAATTTATACGTAAAAATAGTTATTTATCTCACTAATCGATAATATAAGCTATTTGAAATAATATGCATACAGACTTTCTACTTTTTTTGACACTGTATGTCTCCATTCTCACCTTAGATTACGAAAAAATGTGATTAAATATTCAATACTTTTGTTTTATTATCTTTTTGTCATAATCTCTGGATTCAAAGACAATTGACATAACGACATTTTACAAACATCTAAACGATATTTTTATTTTGTTCCAGGTACGTAGCAGAAAGCACAGAGTTGGAAAGGCTTCCTGATCTGCAAGTGAGTGAAAAGACATACCAAATATTCTACATACGAGTGGTCAACCAAATGATAAGTAAAAAAATAGAGATGAACGGTTAAATTTCTTTTTTAAACGGTTCTATTGATAATTGTTTAACAATTCAGTCTTTAGAGGTATATTTGTAATGAGAGCTTTATCCTTTTCAAACACGGGCATCGATATATTCATTAACGAAGATCCCATTGCTAATCCATTGTGGTCTTCGAACGTACTCAGATTTTGTAATTGCAAAACAAAGAATATGTGAACTTTTCCAGCGTTAAAGAAGACATATTTTAATTTTATTTACACGAAAACATCAATGTAGTTATTTCGTCTCAACATCTGTGAACTAACCTTTGTCGTTAATTATGATGGGAGCATCATCCGATTGAAGCGCGCCACGTATTCAGTCTCTGCGCACGGCCCCGCTGCTGCGCGCCG
>BOPP01000131.1:1708012-1734048 GCA_017312745.1 Gryllus bimaculatus
GCCGCCAGTTCCCACGCCGCTCGCGGCCTCGCAGCAGCCGCCGCAATCACTCCTCCGCCTCGGAGCGACTCGGCCGCGGAGCGCTCAAGCTGGCGGTGCCACCGCTCCTCCAGGGCATCTTCCCTCGCGTACCTCGCTTCCACTCCCTTGTCGTCTCCCCACTCTACTGCTTTCCTAGCTACCCAAAAACCTTACCTAACCCCTTTGGTATTTTAGAGGTTCTTCGTTGTTGTCATTATCACCGCCACATCCACGCCCTTCCTAGAAGCCTCCTCGCCTAGAATCCTTCCTAGAATCATCCTTACTTTCTCTGTATTTGTCATCATCGCTGCCTTCACGTCACTTCCACAACCATCTACACTTCCTTGCCGCATTCCTAGACTCCCCCTTGTTTCTGCGTATTTGTCATTATCACTGCCTTCTCCGTTACCACAATGCCCACCTTTCCTAGACAATGCCATTCTCTATATTTGTTATTAACGCACCCTTTACGTCCACCTACCTCACTGTATCCATAAACATCAGCACTTCATTATCCCCCGTCACAATCGCTTACTGACCATTATCTTTATCATTACAGCCTCCAGCGTCCGTTCCATTGTCGCATTCGATTACCACCTTTTCCATCACTTGTACCTGCACTGACACAGCCTCCATCGTCGGTCTGCCTTATTGCCACTTTCATTTCCATTTCATACTTAATTTCTCATTTCGATTGGGGTTTCCGAGTCATTCATAAAACGGTAGTAATAGGTTTTTGGACAGTAATAATTGGTTTACTGCGCCCTCAAACGTTGTGTGCAGTTTGTCTAGTTTATTGAAGCAATAAAATACCATTACAAATCATTATATTATACTTTATGACTCCTCAGTTTCTGCAACCGTCCTTTTCGCCACAACTCTCGGATAATCTATTTCCAGCAGCCTCTTTTTTTGCATTTCTCACTTGAATTCCGAATTGACACTGCTTACAATACGATTTTATTTCGACACTGAATGACTCTGATAAATCAAATTCATAATATATATTTATCTTTCAGAAAGTTAATATCTTCATTACACTTTTTAGTATTATCAGCTTCCTTCACCATAACCTTCGTCACACACCATTCCATTATTACTTTATACGATTCCTCCTTTCCTCCGTATTCCTCTTCTCATCAACCTTTTCCACCTTCTCTTCTCCTATTCCACTCGTACGTTGCCCCCAATGTTCTAGTATCAGCGCGTCACCAATCTCCCACCGCCGCATCGTGCTCCGCCAACATCGCATCTCGCAAAGCATCTCTCCAGCCGTCACAGCCCTCGCCGCCGCACCCCATCCCCCCACCTCCCGACGCCGACACAACGATACCGTCAACGCCAAGATTCTCCCGCCACCGCCCAGGCCTCTGCTTCCACATCTGCTCCCAGCGCCTCCATCATAGCATTTGGCCACGCCCCCGCACCCTCGCCGCCGTCTCCGCCCCCGTCTCCGCCTCCGTCTGCACCCGCCGCTGCCCCCCTCTCCACCACCTCCGTCTCTGCCCTCGGTACCCTTCGCATCTGCCCCGTTGCCCGCCACATTCTCCTCATCTCCACCGGTTTCGCATCTGCCTCTGCCGCCGCCCCCCCCCCCCACTTCGTATCTGCCCCCCACCGCCTCTGGCATTTCTCCCTCCATTCGCCGCGGTTTCGCAGCTGCTCCCGCTGCCGCTGCCTTTTCATTCTTTCCCACCCCCGACTTCTCATCTGCCTCACCATCGCCGTTTTCGCATTCCCCGGCTGCCGTCGGCGGCGGCTGGCGGTCTCGTCCAGTGCTTATCTCGGCGGGCGACGCCCGTAACTTGGCGCGGGAGCGACTGAGACCCGACTTAGAGCAGCGGCCGCGCTTAGTAACGCCCTACTCCCGCGCCTGCACCACACTCGGGTCTGTCCTCAATCCTGATCTACATGCCCTAAGACCCCGCTGCTGTCGCCGCTGCCTCCGCCGCCGCCAACTGGGCAGTGGGCCGGAATACATAGAAATTGGACAAAAAACTCTAAGTGAATTTGAGGCATCCATCCATCGAAGCTAATCACTTTTATATACTTTTTTCGGAAACGAAATTATCGAAAATAATTTTGTTCTAGTTAAATCTGGTTGTGCGTGTGGGATGACATAATTAACGAAAAAGATGGTTCACCTGTTATAAGTTTGGTTAAAAGTTGCATTATAAAACAGGAATATTATGTGCATGTTGATAACCAATTATGCTCTTACATTTACTGTAGAGTCTAATTATTAAAGATATTACGTGAATTTTGACAACAGTGACATTTTGAATACAAACAGTGCTATTTTATAAAAAATTCAAAACTAAGAAGTGAATGGGCAGATGCAAATATTATGCGATCCCTAATTTTCTTTCTACGTGGGGATATCATTTCTTCAGAGGAATAACTCATTATGATGGGAAAGTTATTGTAATCGTTGCTTTAATAGGTAAGTACATTTGTCTTAGTCTGTTGAAATCACCTCAATCACAGTGCCTGTGCAGCTCCCACTCTAGTTTTTTCTCATTTCAATTTCCATACAACTATCCTGAGATTGAGGAAATGAATTTATGGGCGGGTGTTGTTAACGGAAAGAAGAATAATGATGGTACTGCAATGGTTTAATTATTCCGTAGGGAAAACGGGAGAACCCGGGAAAACCATCGCTGACATTAGCCCTTAAAATTTTTCACGTGATTCGACCTGGATTTGAACCCTGGAGTGGGGGAACCGGATCGCCTGTAATTATCTATTATATCGCCCGAGGGCTGCAATAGTGACACAACTCAAAAAATATTTAACTCAAAAAAATTTTTTTGAGTTAACGCTCTCTCCATAATTGTAAATTGGTCAAGCCAGCAAAAACGTCAGCATATCTTACAGTACAGTATTTCGTCAACAAATGGCAGACATATGAATGAATTTCAATTCAAGGTGAAAACTTCAAACTCATTTATTTCAACACTTTTTCAACTTGTGCCACTATTGCAACCCAGGAACAAAATGTAGTTGATATTTACTTAGGCGAGCAACAAACAAGTGACAGAGGAAATTGTTTTAGTATGGTTAATCGAGTAACAATTCACTTCAGTTTTATTCGATAATATACCATGGTAAAGTCATCAACAATAATTGACCAAAACAAACCTTTATTCAAATATCACAGACGCAGTAATATGTCATAGTTCATAGAGGAGAGGGGATACCGTGTAGGAGAGCAAGGGTACACAAAACTAACATTTACAACATCGAAACGCAAACAGCAACTCGGTGCACCACCATTCGTACGCGCAGTTCATTTCTCGCCGCGCGTCACGCTGCCTGCTTCTCATTTCGCTACTACGTCACTATTCGTTTCGATTCCCCCCCCCCCTTCCCTCTCTTTGGGACTTTGACAAGAGAAACATCATCAGCCTGTGCACCGCCAAGAGCCAATGAAACCCATGCGCCGTTCGCGGTGAAACTATGACAGGCCGATCAGAGACGATGTCTGCTTTATACATGCTTTTAATTAAATTTTCAGCCAAAGATAATTTACAAACCCTTTATATTGTTGTTAAATTTTTAACTCACAAACTAACATTAAATTCGCTTTACTCAAAAGTGTTTAAATTCACAAGTAGTATTGTACGAATAACGCCTCTTTAGAAGAGGTCGTGTTGATTACAGGCGCAAGCTGATAGCGCAAACAGTTGAAGAGCGGAATATGGGTGTAGTTGACACAAAATTTCACATTATTAATACATTTTATCGTCATCAGTGCCACAAACAATTATTTATTGAATCTACTTATCGTGCCCATGTACTCAAAGTATTCATCCATTAATCATGTTTCATAAACAATGTCAATATTATTCAATGTATAATTCATGTCTCCTGAGGGTCTTCGGGCTAAGCAGAAATAAATAATTAAAATACCAAATGTAGTAGACGTTAAATGGCAATAAAAATATTGTAAACGTCATTTATTACAGAGAAATACTAAAATGGTTGTTTTAAGAAATTAAATTAAAGTGACACAAATCGATTTCGAACTTGGAAATTACAATAAAAAAATGTTATATTTCAAAGACAATATAATTGTACTAAAGATTCTGGTAAGATTAAGAAAAGGTTATATTGCTTTGACCCATGAGACAGTATTTTTAAGTAATAACATATTTTCGCCTTTCGTCTTACCATTCCCTACTTTTTATCTTGGTGAGTCTATGCCGTTTTAACACAGATTTTTGTCACATATTTTTACACATTTAGTACTATATTACATATTTTAGATATTTTGCTACTTTCACAAACTATTTTCTTTATTCTATCAATGTTTCCTTCTTTAACATGAATTTCCTAGAAGCTTTGACGATCGGCGGAGTGTAACAATGCAATGAAAGTGCTGCACCCCTCAGTGATTGTTAGATGGCCGTATATATCACCGCTTGTATGATGGCGTCTATTGCATCTAGTCTGACTGCTAAACTACGGTCCGGAATAGCAATAAATGAGGATTTTACTACTTACGGAAAAGTTGTATGATGCAAAATGCGCATCAACTTATGCTTTTCAAATGATTTTTAAAACGTTTTTATTATTTTTAAAATTAGTTTAGAAAATATTTTATAAACATAATTTTCTATTGTGTAAATGTATTTTATAAGTATTTTAATATTGGAGGAGGGCGCGCGCGTCTAGGAAGGAAAATTCTTTGAACACATACACGTTTCAAGAATAACATTTAACTACTAAGTTGCTACAGTACAAATCACATCCCTTCCCACACAAAAACCCATACCATACATATATATCTCTTGTCCACTGGTTGTCTCTTTCTCCATCATGCACAGAGTACATATCTTTTATTCTGGGTCGGTGCTACTCGACTGCAACCGCCCGCCCGCGCGTCTTTCTGAAACCCCCTTCCGGTGTCCTAGCCCCTCTGCCGGGTCGGTGCCCTCCGCGCTGCCCCTACTCGCCGTGACCTTGAATTGAGATTTGAACGCCTTCAACTTTAGCGTGAGGTCTCACGCAAACCCACAATATTACATAAACCCGACTTATGTAATAAAACGCATAAATAATAAATAAATAAACCTGATTTATATTAATATTCAAAACAACCCGCATACCATATTTTTTTCTGTTTTTATTACATATTTGTGTACATAATTTGACGTTTATTACTACATTTACTTTTAAACTACTACATTTCATTACATACTACGTCTATGTTTCAGGAGCGTAGAAATTACAAAACATAAACGAGCGTTTCCCCTGGGGGCGAGGCTTCCCGCCACTGTGCGGCGCCGCCCCGGCGCGCGCAAGCCGCCGCTTAGAGAGGGCGTCGGGATCCCGAGCGCTGATGGGCTTCGGAGGCCTTTGAGAGGTCACGGAGAAGATAATGAGATTCGCCAATTACAAACCTCGGAGACGGATAGCGTCCCGCTTCAGTTGTGTGTGTTGCTGTCGTACTGAACGCGATGCAGAATTATGGGCATGCGGGAAATAAATGTTGCTCGTGAGGAAGATTTCAATCCGCGTTAAAATTTGGATTTCATTTTATGTAAAAAAACAACTGGAAAATGTTTCAAAGTCATTTTAATGAGTTTGTAAAGATTTCATTTCAATTTGTAGGCTGTTAATAAAGGAATTTGTCAGAAGACACATGTTCTTTGAAGTTTCAATTCACGTGAATGCTGAAAGCACTGGGAATGCCTGTCGCCATTTTCATGAAGTGTGTTTAATTTTACGATATGTATTCATCTGTTTAAGGAAAAGTTGTTGCTGCCTGTGCTCTACAAAGGATATTCGTAAGATGTATTCATACAACACCTCCTCGCTGATGACATTTCAAATTATTGTATATCGGCACTGATGAGAATGGTATTCAAGAAGGGTACAAATGCATTCACAATAACTCACCATACCTTTCATCGAGCGATAAAAATCTATAGCGTCCCACTGGTACACAAAATGAAATAGCACCTGAGAATTCAGTTCTTATTCAAATACCCACAGAAACATGTTTTTACATTTCTACTATTTAAACGAGAAATTAAAGCGTCCACAAACTTTACGAGTGGAAATTCATTTACAGTGCGGTACGTCGAATCTTTCTCTTGACACCCTTTTAGCAAGATCTTCTTTTAGCTTCGCACTCAAAACTGTTTATTACTTTAAAATTCAAATTGCGCTCGCCTATCAATCAATACCTTTCAATTTTTAATAAAAGCATTAATCCACATTCTTCTATTTGGCTTCTTTCTCGGAGCATTAAAAAGTTAGAGTGGAAACTTATTTTGAAGTCGGAATAGCGCAAGTCTAAAATCCTCCTCTTGAAAATTACTGACGATAATGGGCAAGCGGAAGTGATAATGGAGCAAATCACTTTCAGAGGAAAGATGCAATTTTTCACAAAATGAGAGATTACGAAGAAAGAACTGAGAAAGCACTTTTCTCCCTGCGTTTAGGACGACTTAAATTAGAACTCATTTTAAAGTATTATCACTCCCTTCCGAAATATTTCTCGAGCTTAGCAGATGTTCCCTGCCGTCCAAAATTATTCGTTCAGACTTTCAAACGTATGGTTAGTGGTAGGTTGCGATTCGTATAGCGTAAGGGGTCAATAAGGATTAACATCTTATTGATGATTCCCTGGTTGATACCTGGTTGTTAAATAAAGTTTAATAGGTGTAACTTACAATTCCATTTAATTACGCAATCAAAAAGCACAAGATTAGTGACACATTGAACATTCATACTCTTTGATTCACACAGACACTAATTCCTCTTTAAAATTACTCGTCATCTTGAGAAACATATTTTACTTTTGGTTAAAGTATTTGTAGAATATTTAATCATGGCTGGCTGAATGTATGCACTACTTCTAGCAAATGTTTGTAATTCGTTCTAATCCCTTCATGGATCGTCATCATCATGCATGAGTATCTTTTTTACGTGCAACGCTGAGTACGTTTGATGGAATACATTTAATATGACAATAGTGATGGTGATTATGTTGTTGACGGTGAAGCCGTCGCGACGGTAAAGCAGAACTCCGATGCCTAATGTTTACCAAACGACCTCTGAGCAAAGAAAGACGCGGTCCGGGCAGCAACGCGCGGTTTGAAGGGGTTAGGGCTTTCGTACGTCGAGGTCCTACGTGGAAAAAGGACACCACGCGACGGTGGCGGAGACGGCGGCGGAGACGGCGGCGGAGACGGCGGCGGAGACGGCGGCGGAGACGGCGGCGGAGACGGCGGCGGAGACGGCGCGTAGACGGCGGCGGAGACGGCGGCGGAGACGGCGGCGAGCAAACGGCGGCGGAGAACGGCGGCGGGACGGCGGCGGAGACGGCGGCGGAGACGCGGCGAGCGGCGGCGGACGGCGGCGGGAGAACGGCGGCGAGACGGCGGCGGAGACGGCGGCGGAGCGGCGGCGGAGACGCGGGGAGACGGCGGCGGAGGCGGCGGCGGAGACGGCCGGCGGAGACGCGGCGGAGACGGAGGCGGAGACGGCGGGCGGAGACGGCGCGGAAGACGGCGGCGGAGACGGCGGCGGAGACGGCGGCGAGAGGGGACGGCGGCGGAAGACGGCGGCGGAGACGGTCGGCGGAGACGGCGGCGGAGACGGCGGCGGAGAGGCCGGGCGGCGGAGACGGCGGCGGAGACGGCGGCGGAGACGGCGGGCGGAGACGGCGCGGAGAGGCGGCGGAGACGGCGGCGGCAGACGCGGCGGAGAGGGCGACGGCGGCGGAGAACGGCGGCGGAGACGGCGGCGGAGACGGCGGCGGAGACGCGAGACGGCGGACGGACGCGGCGCGGAGACGGCGGCGGAGAGCGCGGAGCGCGCGGAGACGCCGCGGGCGGGGAGACGGCGGCGAGACGGCGGCGGAGGACGCGGCGGCAGGACGAGCGCGGGAGACGGCGCGCGGAGACGGGGCGGAGGACGGCGGCGGAGACAGGCGGCGGAGACGGCGGCGGACACGGCGGCGGAGACCCCAGCGGCGGGAGACGGGCGCGGAGACGGCGCGGAACGGCGGCGGGAAACGCGGCGGAGACGGCGGCGAGAGGCGGCGGAGACGGCGGCGGAGACGGCGGCGGAGACGGTGGGCGGAGACGGTGGCGGAAGACGGTGGCGGAGACGGTGGCGGAGACGGTGCGGAGACGGTGGCGGAGACGGTGGCGGAGACGGTGGCGGAAGACGGTGGCGGAGACGGTGGCGGAGACGGTGGCGCGAGAACGGTGGCGAAGACCGGTGGCGGAGACGTGGCGGAGACGGTGGGCGGAGACGGGTGGCGAAGACGGTGGCGGAGACGGTGGCGGAGACGGTGGCGGAGACGGTGGCGGAGACGGTTGTGCTGGCGACAGCAATGGTGGAGGCAGAAATGGAGATAGATACGCGATAGAGGCAGAGGTAAGGCGGAGGTAGAAACGGAGGTGTATTTAGAGGCGGATGTTGAGGTGGAGGAAGAGGACGAGATAGAGAGGGAAGTAGTGTCACATTTACAGGTGAGAATAGAGGTAGAGATGGAGGGGGATATAGAGTTGTAGATTTAGGGGGAAGGTAGAAGTGGAGGTAACGAAGAATATAGCGACATAGAGAGAGGTGGAGGAGAGGCGGGACAGGTGTGGGGAAGGGGCAGTTACGTTGTCGTGGGTGAAGGCGGTTGCGTTGCAGGGAGGGGTAGATGGGCGCGGCGAACGCCTCCAAACGGAGGGATTGGGGCAGCGGCTGCGCAGGTGGTGGCCACATCGACGGCGGTGGCGAAGGGCGCGGCGGCAATGGCGATGGGGGGGGGGGACTCCGGTTTGCTTTGAGCTTCCCGACCACTGGGTCACCTCTGCTCGCGGTTCCCTGCGCTGCGCCGCTGTCCACTCCGATGCCCATTAGAGCCACGCCCACTTCCCCGAAGCACCCAGCACGATACCGCGTGGGTGGCATGGATATTTCGTGTACGTGGACACAACAATTGTTACGAGTACATGCATGTAATACCGCGTGTACTTTATTTGTGCATAGGTCAGCGAGCTAGATATCTATTCTCATACAGACCCTGGTCATATTAGTCTGACCACTAGCAAAATTTAATTGTTTTTTCTTTCGTTATTTAAGGTAAAACTGCTAAGTGTATCTACACTGAAGTTCCACTGTAAAAATTTCGTAAATATGAGTGAACAATTTATTTCTAACGCAACGTTGGTCCTGTATGAGACCACAGTGGTTTTATGAGTGAAAGTCTGCGGAATTTGTATTGGAATTTTCTTCCAATGTTCGACTTCAAACAATGACAGCAGAAGAGTGAATAGCTTGTATTTATTTATTTTTATTTATTTACGCCAAAACATTTAAAACTGTGTGTGATGTAAATTTAAAGGACAGAACATCGTAAGCTATGAGTTAAGCTGCTGCTAAACGAATCTTCATTACAAGTATTCGTCATCATCACTTTTTTAATACTTTCGCAGCTGATAGCCCATATTACGTTGACAAATTCAGGAAAATCCTCCTTAACGAGAGACGAAAACAGATGTGATATACTGCCCCGTCTTCTGGAGAGATTAGCGGTCTCTTTTGTGAAATGACGAAAAGAAACACATTTTACTCTTAGTACGAACTGGAGCACATCTAGAGGCAAAGGGCCAGGGGAAATATTATAAATTAGAGAATGGTTAAAAAGACTTACGTCCTCGGTCTAATTTCTGGAAGCCAATTCGATCATTACATGCTTTCAATATAAACTTTTACCGGATAATAATGAGTTCTGCTTTGATTTGTTAACAAAAAGAGTAAAAAGTTCTTTCTATTATTTGTGCCAATAAAATCAATCAAAGATCTCTCCTGCAAAATGTAATTGTAAATTATACTATTTTGCCCTAGCAGTCTAGATATATCAGTGTTGATATATCCCTTATAACTGGTGACCCATCTTCCTATACATGATTTCTAGAAGTTCATAGATTCATTTCTTCCACCTCGAACTACTGACATGGAGCACAGGAAACATCTATCTCAATTGCAGCAAATTCCACTTAAAGACTCTATTATCTAATTAACTCCATCACTGTTCCCGATAATACGCTTAAGGTAATTAATTACCTCCGAAGAACTGTTCCCTTGTTTCTTCGCACACAGCCAGGTTCTGAGACTTCTCGCGTATACCTAATTAGCCACAATCTGCGCGCCCACTAAGCACAGCCGCGCACACAACGCGCTTGATCTCGCCCTCAATGGCCGTAATGAGCTGCGCTCCACGAGCGGCGCATTCCCTCTTCCTGCTCGCATCCGCAGCTGTCGCTCCTCCCCGCAAAACGGCCTTCCAGAGGCGTCTAAAAACTTCGTTTCTCTAATTTAAATCGAAACTAAATAAATATTAAATTAGTAATTAAAGTAGTGTGATTGTTATTTAAAATTTTTGAGACTGCTAACGCCACCTGTACCAAGTATTATTACAAAGGCGTAATCTGACACACTACTTTAGGTAAATGTTGAGGAAAACTCATTTTTACAATGAAATGCTAAATTTAATGTATTGAAAATGTAGGATATGGAATTGCAAAATACATTTTAAAGGTTTGGGTAGATATATTTAAATGACTTGACTCTCACACCACTCACTTGCTTGGTGCTGCCCACATAGCTTTTGAGAAGCGTCTGCAGACGTTCCTGCGATGCCACTTTTGTTATGATCGCCATCGGCACATTATGGTTGTCATATGTTCAGAAAAAATTTAATCCTACAAGGAGTTATATTCATTTTTCAGAACATTAACCAGTAAAACGCCAAAAATAGCATTGACGTAACTGTAAAGGCGTAGTCTACTGGAAGACACGTGTTAAAACACCGTATTGACAGGAGTGTTAAAATAGCATATACTGGAAATAGACACACACACGTGTTACGTGTATGGCACTGGCTACTCACACAATGAAGGTAACCAGAGTTTCAGAAACGGGAGTGAGGGGAAGGGGTAGGGAGAGCTTTCAGTACTAGATGACGTCTTTGTAATCTAGGGTTAATGATCGTAACTAAGTTGAGCAAAGCGAATTTTCCACTTTGAAAACTGACTGAAAAAAATTGTTTTAACAGTCGTATACCAATTCCGTTTCAGTATCTGGATCAATGAAAGAGGGAGTAAACGGCCAACAGCAGAATGAACTACGATAACTTTTTGGTCTTAGTTTTATGTTTGAAAACTAAGTATACATCATTTCAGCAGTATGTTTTAATTATTTTCCGCACGTTTGTGTTAAAATATCTAGTTCTTGACGTATAGAAATATCATAATTATACACGTCGATCATTTTCTGCAGACTTTGCGCCAGGAATGTGTGCACACGGTTGACGTCACAATGGACGGAGACAGCTACAGTAAATGCTACCTAAAACATCGGTTTTCTAAATTTTTGACAGAAGGTTCGGTATACAAAAATTGCATTCTCATTTCGTGTAAGAAATCACATAAGCAAATCAAATAAAAACTTTAATAGCACAGGCACAAACAATTTCTAGGCGATTAAATACAATACCTCGCATTCGGATACTGGACTTTTTTGTATTGTTTAGCTTTTTGAAAAGTGACAGTATGTGTGGATGGCTATACAATGCATGCGTACTGTCTCCATACACGCGTGTCTCGCTCACGCTTCAACGGTCTTTGATTCCACAGAACTTTGCGTCTATCGGCCTCGTGCCGCACCCTTCATACTTGCAAAATAAAATGTTCCTTTTACCACTCTCATCATAAATAAATATTAAGAGCGTATGAGTATTGTTTCAAAGCTATGAACGATAGTAACATGAATTAGTAGCGTGCCGCGTTCTGTGGGTTGCATACGCGACTGTTTTTTCTTATTCCAAATACTATACAGACAATACAGGACACTTAATACCTTTCTTATACTATTAATGGGGGATACCTGCCCACTAGCAAACCTGGTGACGTGATCTGGAAAATATGCGACATATTCAAATTTCAATATACAAACAACATCTTTTTGAATTCTGTGATTTCTAATTCACCTATTATTTAGATCACTATTACTATCATTATTTATTTTTATATTTATACGTATTAATTTTTGTATATTTGGAATATAAAAGTAAATGTACAGTATCACAAACAATACAAAACAGTCTTTTGATAATTTCATATCTGTACTAAATTTGATAGTGATAAGTACTTATATAATAAAGAATCTCCAAACGAAATCTGTAAAAACTTCTAGACTTTGTGATTTATAACATCATACCATGAAACAAGACTGTATTCTTCCATGTTCTTATTACGAGGAAAATAAGAAAGAAGCTTTTTTATATTTCATAATTTGTGCAGTCAAACACACCTCACACCATCCCAGCCATTTAAGAAAGTTTTAATTACTCTGTGAAACGTAAGTAAACGTATTAGTAAGTAAACCAAAAAATATTTCAAACCTATACACTTCATTCCTCTTGCAGTAGTTATGGCAGGTCGGGCCACTACAAGCGTTAGCTCTCCCGTTATATCGCAGAGTGCCATGTATTGTCTCTATAGCATTTGCTTACACCATAATACTCAAACTTTCGATTAAGTCTGAGTAATGAACACATAAAGGGTGCTTTTATATACGGGCGTTTGTAGGATGATTATTTTAATTTCTATACATTGCACTCATTACAAGGAAACATTCCAGTAGTGCCTTAGCAACCTCGGACCAAAGGATCGCGATTTCGAGTTCCGCCTCGGGCATGGTCGTATTTGTCTCCTTTCACCCCCTATCATAATCATCATGTCATGCCATCTTCACAGTTACAATACCGTTTAATGCAATAGTGGTCTCTAATGATCTACCTGAGCGACCTTAAGTAACAAACAGAAAAAAAGGAAACAATCGTAGTACTTCCAGTTACCTCCCTCATAGTATTCTCCTTGCTTCAGACAGCTGTTTTATTGAAATATCTTAAAATATGTAGTTTTGACACTTTCCGAGTTTCTCATTTTTGGCTCTTAATTTCACAAAAAAAAAAAAACAATCATTTTCACTTGGCGTATGATACACACAATAAATAATTTAGCTTGACGGCAAGTTAAAGTAATGACGTGCAAATAAATATAAATGTAATTAGTAATCAATGCAGTACTTTTAACATCATATTAATTATTTCGTTTATGAGATGAATGAAATAATAACACAAGATAGCGTCAGGTGGAGTTACTGTTCCCAAAGAAGACACCAGCTAAGAAGAGGCATATCGCAGTAGGCGGACGCCTAATCCCTTTTAGTCTTACTGTAGGTCGACCTTTTAACACTGAGGAAAATTCAGTCTTTATCATGAAAATAGCTTTCTTGTCACACTCCAGTTGTGAAGTGGAAAGTTTTTTCTCTTTTTGAAGTCATTGCTGACATTGTATTTTTGAAGTTATGAATGAAGAGGAATCTTAGGAACTCGTAAACGGTGATAAATAAAGCAAATCAAGGTAGAGCCGACAGCAGTGATTGCTCTGATAGATATTTTTCAAACTTTCTCCAATCAATTCCAGGCGAATCGCGGATTATTCTTTAGAAAACGAACTTCGGACCGAACGCGATATTTATTCCGTGTCCTTCTCCCCACTTCTTTCCTTACACACACACACACACACACACACACACACACACATATTTGCATTTCACTATCACACATAAAGTGAGATAGCAAAGAATCGTCCACAACAATCACACTGATAATATTTATTTATTACAACATTCCCAAAGTTCACTTTCGGGAAAACAAGTTTCTCATCTTCAGTGGGTCTCTAGCAAGGAACAGGAAAAATCCAAAATTTACATGAAGGGAGCAAAAAGAAATACAGCAAGGTTGTAAGACAAAATTGACAAATAATATGAAATAAATAATAAATAAAATTAAAAATTACTTACTGCCCAAGCCAGGATATTAACAATCACCACACGTACGACAGTTACGACCATAGTAGTTGGAGTACCTGGAAACAATAAATAATCAATCAACTGAAATGGTTCTAGCAATGCACGGCCCCTTTCTGGACGTCAGACTCAGGGACTCCCGAACTATTTCATTTGACAGATGACAAACATTTGAGCAAACTTTATTGTCTTCTGAACTATATAAAATGGAGCCATCCTTCTTTTCTCCAAACGGAAACTTCAGCATGAAGAACAAAGTTTTCACACTGACGACGAAGTCAATTCAGCAATCAACGCCTGAATAATTCATTAGCCTGTTAGTTATTAGTAATACGAGTTCAGAACGATTTGTACAAATCATTCAAGAATAAATACTGTTATTTATAAATAAGTTCAAGGAGACCATTTTATAGTATTTTAGAAAACATCCCCCTAATTGTAAAACCAATTTCGTTCATTAATTTATTCTTCGACTTGTGATTTACCCCGAGGGAATCTTACTCTCAGCGCGCCCTTAGTGTACAAGGTTCGCCTCTAAGATCGCATGTCTCGCACCAGGGCCCATTAGCGAAGCGGCCCAGAAAGTTTTTGCCCAGAAGTTTCCGCGCATGACGACGCGTCGCTCGCGAGAAGGATCTGGCGGAAACGCAGGCGCTCCATGCGCGAACGCGGGGCGTCAATGTTGCCGCGAAGCCCCCGAGCTCTCCCAAGTTCGTCACAGCGACGTCGCTGAGCGAGACAGCAATCTCTGCGATGGCGCGACGTAGTTGGAGCGTGTGGCTGATCAACAGTACTGCACCGTCATCAGAAACATTTTAAATGAGTCACATACGTGTTTGCTCAAAATTGAGATTTCTGGCTACCTGTATAATCTGAGCCATCTGTAATGGTAATGAGCCGTTTTTGAAAAATTTCAACACAAACTATTAAAAAACTGTTTTGTCAATTATTGAGATATGTTGCTCATTAATGTTAATGCTCCGTTTTTGACAAAATTCCAAAGCTATTGAAACAATTCAAATAATGTTCATTAAAAATTGAGATTTAGTCTAGTTATAGTGTATTAGCGTCCATTAAAAAAGTCGCGAGATTTAGTTATTGAGATTGCGCTGTGTCGTATTTCTAGAAGAACAATTAAACATACACAAGTCTATTGGTCTTGTTTGTCTCTTCTTAAAACTACTAATTTTTTGTTCAAATCTGTTCTCTTAAATAAATACGATATTTAGTTTATTTTGTTTTACAATTTGTGAGCAAACGGATCCTCGGCAATTAAATAAACCTTTCTAGTTGCGAAAAGATAAATTAAAAAGGCAATAAGACATATGAACAGTTTTCTCTACATGTGACTTGCCCAATGATCTGTTTTCAGCACATTCTAGCCAAGAAAAGGCCCCGATCATCGCTAGAGCAACTTCCTATTTCACAGCTTCTCTTGTCTCCCATTTCTTACCTCTTCATCTCTCCGATCACCCCCCATGCATGACCAACAACGCCTCAATGAAGTTACAGTCTCTGTTCCAATTCGAAAAGAGTGTACTACATGCTTCTGAAGCAAGTTCAAAGAGATTCTCCAGAAGCTGTAACAAAATGAAACAAGGAGAAATAGTATTTGCTGACTAGAAACAAAACTCTAGCATACATTATCTGTTAATTAGTAATGCAAAGACAAAAAAATGCCTATCTTCAGAAACAGAACAGTTTCAGACGAGCAGGTTAAGTTTGACGCACGGTGACGACATCCAACTCTGCAATCCTAGTCTTTCCAGAATAGCTTGCAGGGCACTTGGTGACAACCCAAGTGACAGCTTCTGCTTTAGATGGGTGTCCGACAGTGATTTTTTGGACAGCGCTGACCTAGTTCAGTGAATGTAGTATGGCTTGAAGTTTCTTTCATTGCGTCTCCTGCACAGTTTGATCGGTGTCGGCAGTCCCGTTGTCTGGTCGCTCGCATAAGTTGAAAGATTCGTGACAATGTTACAGCGTGACATAACGTTCGAGTGTATCTAGCACGATGCGCACAATCGCGGATTTAATTATAACGATGCTTCAACGGCTCTCAACAAAGCACCCCGGGATTGCAATGACAGATACAGACTTAGAAAGCGATTACAGTAGAATTCTGAAGCAATTCTGGGAATCACACGAGGGAATACCGAGAACCCGTACGGAAGTCGCCATAAAGGTCAATCTGAACGTGAACTTCCGAGTCAGTTCTCTAATACCAAACCGGCTGAGGTGGCTAAGGGAATCAACTAATGCTTCTGCAGCGCCTCTCATCCGAAGGCCCCAGGGCGCGAGTTCCGACGCTGACAGAATTTACCCCGCTCTAGATGGCTACTAATTCATCCGGAAGGGAATTCTGAAGGAAAACTATAGCAGCCGGTTGCTCTGATGTATTCCACCAGGTCGTACAAATGTGAACCACTATAAACGGTTTTGTTTGTATTTAAGTAATAATGTTCAATAAATCAACTTTGAACGTTTTCAGAGGTCCCTATTGTGTCTCATATTGAACATGTCAGGTAATAATTATGAGATGTAGATGCAAATCGTTGGAAAAAATGAAAATTACTAAAACAGATCATTTCCAGACAAATGATGTGAAGACATAAATTCTAAAACACATTCCGACGCCTCGGTAAAAAAACTTTAAAGTTGCATTAAAATATCAAAATATGCCTAAGGCATATCCAGAGGAATTTTGAATGAACTTTCAACGAAATGAAATTGGCAGCTTTGCTGTCATAATGTCTTTGAATCACTCAATTAAATAACTTTGGAGTTACCTTTTTTATTCAATTTTGAACCTGGTTTAAAGCTTTGTCCAATTTTAACAACTGCAGAGGTGTTGTTAAAAAAGATAAAAGTGTGAATACTGACAGAAAACCACAAATATACCATGGCTGTATTCGCATCAGTAGTTCGTTTCTATTTAAGTTTTTTATAAAGCGCTAGGTATCGGAACGAAATGAAAACGGAAGAATAAATAAAAGTATCCGCTTCAGTTCAATCCTTTACTGCTTTAATGTTTTTTACCCATTTTTGAAAATAGTTTAAAAGATAAATATTCGTACTTTCACAATTTCGAAAACCTAACCAATATTCTATTTAGAATATGGCTTATATCTTCGAGACAGTAGCGACGCAAGGGGGGGGCAAGCTAAAGATAGCATCAAGAACGGCGCCGGCGCCGCCGCCGCCGCCACCACCGCAACCCCCGGAGGCCTGGAAGGCAACCTCAGCACCCAGATGCTGTTCATGGGCGACTGCCTTTGATGAGGCTTGTGCGGTAGAGGGCACTTTAATCGAGTGATAAGCAGCAGAAGCAACCCCCCCCCCCAGCAGCAGGTGGAGAAGATAATCGATGCCCGGGGATGCGGTGGGGAACTAAGGCCCGACCAAGGAGACTGTAGTGCTGGAGGCCACGTCAGACCTCAGAAAATGAGCCAACGAAGTAGAAGAATTTATCATATTTTGTTCTTGATGCTGCACTTAATACTTAAATTAATGTTTGTTTCATCACGTATTTTTGTCTAAAGAATGATTAGTAATCACATATGAACATTATAAAAATAATTTAATTTAAATCCAAGTGTTAGCATAACTTATTAGATAGGTTCTGCAAAGTTTGGCATATATATATATATATATATATATATATATATATATATATTGTATGTGATTCGCATTTCAAATTGAGCATATGTTACCATCAAAATTCAAAATGTGGTTGATTCGATAATAGTTTAATACAAAACATATCTTTACGATGATTGTTTTTCTAAAGCTTCATAATGGTGACGAGAACGTTTTCTGAAAAATTTGGCTGAAAAGTCAAAGAAATGCAGAAGACCGGATTACAATTGCGAATTACTTTTTTCACACACCCTTCACGTATATATTTTATCAATATATTTAAAACACTAAAGATTTTCATTAAAAAATAAATTCTAGTTCTCTATTCAACTAGTTTTCGTGATTTTTTCTGTAAATGGAAGGTACTGGACACTAGATGTGTTATCACTTGCTCTATTTTAATGGCTTAGGAATAAAAACTCTAATGGTTTGGAAATAAAATATTAAAATTAATAAAAAATCTACCGTCATATATTTATTACTTTCGTTTCAAGACGATGTACTATTTAATCGTGGTTGTCGTGGTCTTTATAACATGCAAGGTGCACTCGCACTGTGAGAAGTAGTCAATTTTCGTCATTATCGCAAGCAATTTTGTAAGTGTAAGATTATAGATGGTGCGCGGTTTTAGTTGGCGAAGCGAAAATAGCAGTTTTCCGAGTTCAATAAGTACTCGACGTGTATATGAACGAAAATAGTTGAGAGTGTATATACACTCAATGCACAGCAATTGCCGGACATATATGACTTTCCAAACAAATATCACTGATGATAGAATTTTCGATTTCAAGTTCGTTTCGATGAATTTTGTTTTTAAGTTCAGGTGAATATTAGAATATCAATTACAACACTTGTTCAGATCTTAGCAAATTTAAAACAATTCAATTACATTTTCAGAAAAATGTTTAACACAGTGGTCACAGTCAATGCAATGTTTCAAAATGTGTAAAGCCTCCTGTATTTCATTTGACATCGAGAATAAATTCTGGAAGACATAAAACCACATTGTGAGGTTGTCAATTATGTTATACTTTTGATATGATTACTTATTTTTGTAACTTTTGTACAGCTCTTCCTTTAGTGTGATGTAATTGCAAGAATTTAGCCAGTTGAAGTAAATGTTTGAGTTGTCATACATACACTATCAGCAAAAAATGAAGTAGATCAGTGAGTTGTTGGTAGTCAAAAAATTTCGATGTCATCTGTGTAAGTAAGAATTACCAGTAAGAAATAATTAAAACACACATTTTTTTCAATTTTCATTGTATACAAATATCGGTAAAATATCTCGAAGCTTGCTATAAACTTATGATGAAGCAGTAAACACATCTCCCCAAAAACAATTTGTTAACTATAATGACGTCAACAATTATATCAGAACAATCTACTGCCAATTAAGCCTCCTCGCAGTTTTCATCAGTGAGGGCAATATTTTCAAGTTATAACTAATTTCTCCCTTCATAGCGCTGTCTCTACATCTACTCGTTTACCTTACTTGCCCGTACCACTTCCCTTAACAGGCCTCAATTCGTTGCTTATTTCACCCTCCACCTTCTTTCGATTGGGTCGCCAGCCCCGACCTTCTGCTCAGCCCCGTCCTCCTCCGCCCATCACCTGCTCGTCGGTCGCCAGCTTCATTACGATGCCGTTAATGAAGACGGAAGGGGCGGGGAGGGGAGGGCGAAGCAGGATCGCTGCTGCAAGCTGCTTACCGGCTGGTAATTAGCGCGATCGCAAGACCCTGCTCTCCTTGCTCTCCGAAGGTCCCCCACCCAACGTACGCCATTCTGCGGCCCCTAAACCTCCTGAGATCACCACGGCGGAACCCAATTTACTACAAAAGTCCTCGCCCTCATCCTGTACCAAACCAAACTCTGCCTGCCTCAACCAAACCAAAACACTTTCTACGCAATAGAATATTTGCTAAACCGGACGTGAATGCGTTTCGACAAGTAGCTACAGAAAATGGAAAAATTGAACAATTGAAGAATGTCGTATATAATAGGATACAAAGTATTGTATACTTTAAGGTAGTTCGGTTAGGTAATCTTAGAAAAAAATCATCAATTTTATACGGCCAGTTCGACTTCTTTCTCTCGCGCATTTCCAAATCAACTACAAATCCGACCTTCGACTTCTGACATTAACATAAAAAACGTTTATTCGAGACAACGAAACCTTCCAAGATTTGTACTAAGATTTATTACAAATACGTGTTCTGACATATTACTTTGAGTGAAAATAAAGAAAAACTGACTTTTACAGCTAAACACTAAATTAATGGATTTAACATACAATATACGAAGTTACAAAATATATTATAAGGGTTTTTGTAGATACATCTAAATGACTTGGCTATCCCAGCAGACCCTTGATTAGTCTTGTTCACACGTTGCTTTTGAAAAGCGTCCGAAGAAGTACCTTGTCATCCGACCTTATTTATAATCGCCTTTGTCTCATTATGATTCTTAATTGTTCAGAATAAACCTACATGCTATGTGACAAGGCATATGTAGTCATTATTTACAATATTAGCTAGTATAATGACAAAAATATCGTTGACGTGACTACAAACTCGTCGTCTAGTGGATGACGCGTGTTATAATAACGGAAACAGGCACGCGCACAAGGTTACGTGTATTTGACTGGCTACTCACTCAATGAAGGTACACTGAGTTTCAGAAACGGGGCGTGAGGGGAGGTGGCGGGACACACTTTCGGCACTAGTTTTTGAAATATAGGGTTAATTAAGTTCCCTCGCGTAACTACTACTACAGTATGTTTGTATTTAGCATTATAGGGTCAGTTTAATCCGGGATTTGCCAGCTAGCGGTGTTCCCAGTTAGCGGTGGCACCTCATTTTATTTATTATCCACGTCTGGGGGTACGGAGCTGCGTCCGTCGTAACACAGCACTGGGTGCGGAATCCTATTCACTCCCTCTATGCATCTTTCTTCGTGTAACATTCACCCACATTCACTCTCACTACTTTGGCATTATCTTGAACCGACCGGATTCAGCTTCTGGACTAAATCATACAACGTACTGGGTATTTTGTGGTAATTTATAATTTTCCATCACGTCACAGCCCTACGTGGATGATTTACCAACCATATTCAGTCTCCGAAAACAAACCTTCTACCCAATACATTGAGTTAAATAAATGTGGTATTTAGTCACATTTCAAACCGCCGCAAGCTCCACATAGACATCGAAGATCAACCGAACTTCCTTGTTTCTCGGCGTACACCTGTATCCCCTGTCTCTTCCCCGACTCTCATTTCTTTTCTCCTCCATATCCTACCGCATGTACCTCCCGCTATTCTTTCATTTCTCTCCCTCTTTTTGCTCACCTCTCTCCTTCCTCCCTCCTTTTTCCCTGTCTCTCTCTTTCTCCTCCTCCACTGAAGGCATTTCAAGCGATTTGTTTCTCGGATCAGGAAATGTCATACGTATTTCAAAGTCCTACATTATTGACAAAATTACACAAATTCACGAAACGTCCTTAATGAAATTACAAGCGACAATAGTTATTCAGGTTATGTGTTCTATTTGTACTTCCATTTGCAATGGCTCGTTTAATACAAAAGCAGATTTTTCTCTATTAATTTGTCGTTGCTATGTTCTTGTAGCTGTGACAAAATGGCAAACTGTAAATAAACAACACAGCCAGCACGAGACTTCTTGCTCGCACAATGCCCTGGATGTAGCGCAAAAACATTGAGGTGCCAGCGCAGATGGGGAGTAAAAGTGGAGTGAAAAGCGGAAACCCACTCCTGCAGTATTAACGAGCCTGATGTGCAGGTGCTGCTGGATGGGTTACAACAAAAGTGTATCGTGGTTGTGTCATTGCTTTTAAGGGTAAGGTAGTTACGGCATCTTATAGTATATCATCTTATACATAAAAAAACAGAGCTTTTGTACTACTATTTACCAAGCGCAAATAGTTAAGCAATTACTTTGATTGATTGATGTTTCCAGGCGCATCACCTGGCAATGTCATAAGTTCCGTAAGTGTAGTGCATTATTTTTGTTGCGTGAGGTAGCGGTGATCTTCCCCCGATAGTTGGAGCGATCTGGTGCTTATCTACAAGTCGTCAAGCGGGAATTTCCTCAACAAGGCATCTCCCACCAGCGAGGCCCTGTTCCAAGCGGCGGTCTCCCGACATGTGGGGTTGAGTGGTGCCTGTCAATGTAAGTGTGTGTAAAGTAGAGGTAATAATAGGACGACGCAGATGAAGGAAAGATCGCGCGCAGTACGTGGCCTGTTTGTTAAGATACTGCTCCGACATTCGTCTGCTGTTGATGGGAGAAACCACGTTACCTACCGATCAGTGCAGCTGGCGGTTAGAATTCTCTTCCAGACAGCGGCTGAATTCGTCGTAGCTATCTAGCTACCCTCCTGCCATCCTCGGGACTCAATCCCTAGGACCTCTAGAGGCACGTAAGAGGCACAGGAGTGACATCAATTGATGCTCTGTGTCACCTAAGCCGGTTAGCAATTACTATTCTTCCAGAAACGAGGAGGCAGTGATTTTCATTTTTTTAACACAATAGAGGGGAATATATACAAGGAATAAGCCGAAGAAAATCTATTATGTTTCAATAATAACAAACAGTATTTTCGTGTTTAGGTCAATACTGGTGAGTTATATTAACAATTGTATTATAAAAAAGTTACTAATGCTGATAACAAGCGGCGACGGTGGGCCTGGTGCAGTCGCAACAAAAACCACGGCCCTCTGGTAACTGAATGTGAGATGCTCCTGATTCTTCACTGTCGAACTCCAAATACAGATATACGGCGTTTCAACAATCTACTGTTGTAACTTGCAATAGAAATACTCGAAATCGAAGGTGAGCGCGGCATGGGGTGGGCAAGAACAACAGGGAGTGGGAAGACCACAATGTGCAAGGAGAGAAAGGCGCTAGAAGACTGGAAGGAGGAGGCGGGGCAAAAAAAGCGGGCAGAGTAAAAGGAATGGAAGCATGGTACAGGAATACCGGAAGAAGTAGGCGAAACTTAATGAGCTGGAGAAACAGATAGAACGGAAGGGGTAAGACGGCCATGGCGGAATAGCGACGTAGAGAACTCTGATAAATAACATTCTGGCAAGGCTAGATAATCAGCTAGTGTATACGACGAACTTTAAAAATGAAAAATATATTTTTTGTCATATGCAAATGGGTATTGATATTACGTGCTTTGTAGAAATATCGAGAAAATCTGAATTCTCAGTGAAACATTGAAAAAGAAAACGGAGGTAGATAAAAAGAAAAAGTACATGCAGATAAGGACAACTAATGTAAACTTTTCAAAAACGTTTCTCATCAAAATGGATTCCGTAGACGTTCAGTTAAAACATTTTTAATACTTTGAATTTCTTATAAATAATTGCTTGCTATTATTAACCGTCGTTCATAATCCCATATCATCTCTCAAAGGATTCAGAGAGGCTTCATTTCATTAATACTGCTGATCAGAGGAACCGCCCACATTTGTTTGACTGCGCCGTTGTGGCAGCTCTAAAACTTCCACTACCTCTCTTCAAGAGCCTGCTATTAGAAAATAACAATGCAAAATCAATCATGTTCAATTAGCGTATATTGTAAATCTTCTTTTAGTTATAAATTAACGAGGAAACATCAACTTTGGTATAAATAGAATATGGTCATCAGGAGTGAATTTGTCTATGAATTCCGGTGTCTGAAAAGATATTTGCCGCTTTTTACATCTTATTAACTTGTACTTTTCTTAAAATAATTTATTTCTGAACATTCACTCGAAATTAGATACTTCATGGAAATCCAATTACCGCTGAGCGACAAAATGCAAAACAAAAAAATCATTTAATCGGGGAACTTTTGCGGTTATTATTGCTGAATATGCATTAAAAAATACACCAGGTATTGTATAACCTCTTTTCGACGTCAATACCAGGCGAATGCCGAAGGAGTATCCTAACAAAAGGCACACGGACTGTGCGCGATCTTTCCTTCCCATTCTTTGTCCTATCCTCTCACCTTACTTACATTTACATGCACTACTCTACCACACATGACGGGGCACCGCTCGGGAGCTTAGAGCTTGCTCCGGCTGGGGCGGTGCCCCGATGGTGGGAGATACCCGTTTGGGGAAAGTCCCGCTAGCCGACGATAGGTCGGCACTGGATCTCAGCATCCAGCAAGAGAAAATCATTGAGTGGAATAATTCATAATTTTTACAGAACTAATGACCTTGACCGTTGATTATTCTGGTATTACTAATCAATCAATCAATCATGGTCGAAGTCGGTGAAAATGGGAATTGAGGAAGGGTTGGCGGCGTGGTGGAAGAGCAGGAAGCGAGTGATCTGACGTCCCAGGGTAAAAGTCGATCACCGGCGAAGTTGGCAAATAACAGCGCTCGCCTGGCGTCGTGGGTGAACGAGGGTTCCATCATCGCGCAGAACCTCCCCCGCCCCGTCCGCCCACCTTGCGATCGACCGAATCCCCGATGGGGGCGCCACCTCCGCGGCGCCAGCTGGCGCCATCCCTTCTGACCCCGCAGGGGTGCCAACGTGACCACTCTCGCCACGGCCGTAACGCCAATGCTTCTTGCACCGAGAAAGAAGCTCAAGTATGTAAAAAGAGCGCATGTCACATTGAATTTGCAACTAAGTGCTCTAACTTGAGTCCTTATTTCCAAAAAGGAAAAACACTCAAATTAAAATTTCTTTGAAATGTTTATTTTCCACTCACAAGTCAAACATCAATGTAGCCTATTTCATCGTATTGTATAAAATCTATTTATATGCCCCTATGAACATTGTTGTTGATGCAACAATAAATAAATTAAATATAAAAACAACATATTTAACTTGTTTCTCTCTTTACTGTGATAAAAAAATAAGATTTATCCGTTCATTCAAAAAAAATACATTTATGTTCGGCTTAAATGGCACCTCTTTATTGTGAAAGAGTTATATTTAAAAGTACCTAAATATTAAAATCGGTTAATTAATGTGTGACTATTTTTTCTCACATTTTGGTTCCTTTATATTCATACTAACTCCAAAACAGATTTAATTGCCATTTAAAAGTTTATTTTTAATAAAAAAATGAAATTGTGCTTACTTTTTAAATATTCGTTTTTAAAATACTCCATCTCAAATTTAGATGTCAAATTTTTCGTTTAAAATGAAAAAATTATGATAAAATGTTCTTCAATTTTTGAGACTTTACAAATTATGCACCAATTTAGGTTCCCAATAGAATGTTCATAAAGATAAGTTGCGATGATTTAGAGGCGAGAAATATGGAAACTGATCTGAGTGGCTTCTTCCACACACTAGACATTTGTTTTCATTTCACGAAATGACTTTTCTTACCACAAACTGTGGCCGCCTCAGTTTTGTGGTGCACAGACGACTATAATTAAAATGTGTGCTTCCTCTTTCCATACAGCCGTTAAGCCGTGAAACCTTTTGTCAGCACAATCAAGGACTTGTCTACTGAATTAGAATTGGAAGAAAAAAATAATTGCATAAATACTCATTTCTTACTAATTGCTTCGAAGGCCAGTATTTCCAAATTCATTTCCGTATAAAGAAAAATATTTCAATGAATTTTAGGAAAGCGGTTGCTTACCTCTTTTACAGTATATTATCGTAATTCACATCTCTAGCACTGAATTTTGAACCGACACATTTCCTGCACAATAAATATGTTATTTTGGGTAAGACAAATCATAATAAAAATTCTTTAATAATTAAGATAATTAATTATAATAAGAGGTTAATTAGAACATTTTAATCGAATAAAACTCTCCAAAAATAATTTTAAAATTGAAATTAACAATTTAATCAAATTAATAACCTTGATCATTTAATGCAATATTAATTTCAAATCCACTGCTTGTACATAGACACGATTCCCTCCTAGATTAGATTCACCTACACTGTAAGTATTTTCGCGTTCACCGTCTCCGCATCGGGTTTGAACTTACATTTCGTTCCGACGGTGGAGTTCGAGTTCAGAGCAGGCAAAAAAGCGCAACGCGGGTCGAAGAAGCAGCGCCTCGCTCCGGATATCAGCCCTCCGCTCCAGCCACAGCCTCCACCCCTGCCTCCGCCCTCTCCTCGCCGACGCAGCCCCGCCCTAACCCCGCCCCCAATACGCTTTCAAGTACTCCCTCGCCTCCACTACTCCTCCCACCACGCACGTGCCATCGCCGCTTTCACGAGCGCTCCCACTCCCGCACTCTTCTCCCGCTGTCACAACCATCGTCCCCTCATGCGACCCCACCACCTACTCTTTCGCCATCCCGCCCAATCCGACCCCCCCTTCAATCTCAGGCCATCACCGCCTCCCCCAACTACTAACAACCCTGTCCCATACCCCGTTGCTCTCATCTGCAGCCCCCCTTCAACCATCCTCCTCCTCAACACCCACCAGCACCAGACTTCGCCCTCTCCACCAGCGATTTCATTCCGACCGCAGGCGCC
>BOPP01000131.1:1734071-1746816 GCA_017312745.1 Gryllus bimaculatus
CGACGTCGGCCGCAGTCGGAGCTCGCGTGTGCGGGACAGGACTCCGCCGATAAATTCTTTGAAGTTTTATGGAAACATTAAATATTGGAACACGATCGCTAATAGCCTGTCTTTTATTTTCTGCGGCCTCCGAGAGGAAAAAAAGCCGAGGAAGGAGGACCGCGACGTTGGTTTTGTTATGTCAATTGACTTTTGCCGTCACTCATAAAAAACAGCCACATATTGAAAGCTTCAGATCCACATTCTACGTTGATGACAACGGTATTCGAATAAATGAGAGGACCGTAGAATAAAAGTTTGCTTAATAGTTATTTTAAGCAAAAGAACAATCACGTAAAAACAACTTAGTATTAATAGTCACTAGAGCAATAGGATCTGTCACAGGCGGATGTTTGAAGCTACAATTGCTAAAATGAATTTTTCCCTCAACATCCTGAAAAACGGTATAGATGACAGTTAAATGCAATATTTTAAATACCTTTTTCACGAATCTCTCACTTTTCTATGTCCACTGCAATGGACATGCTAATACGAGAAAATAAATAATTCTACAAAACGGTTCATATCTCCATGCTCTTATTTGAATTTGTTCGTCAATGCTAAATGCATGAAAAAAAATCTTGTAATCTGAATAAGATATTTTGTATACAGTTATTTTTCTTTTATTTCATACTTTTACATTATTCTTAATGATGTTGCTGATGTTTTTAATGCCCAGGCGGTGGATAATTGTCCAGTGCGGATCCTCGACATGGGTTGAGTTGTGGGTTTCCGATTTTGGCAGCACTTAGACGCCCAACGTTGGCAACTGCTTTTTTAAACCTGAGTTCACTATTAGAGTTACATTACCGAAATTTCAAGATAGAAAAAAAAATTAAGAGAAATAACTAATTTTTATACATAAACTTCCATTAATCAATAATATATATTTTTTTAATTTCCAAAAGTTGTCCTTTTCTTCATACGAGACGGAAAAAAGATAATACAAATCTGAGGGCCAGTCAAATGAAAAAGAGACTCACTGTATAACGAGTATGGCGCGGAAGTTGGTAATGCCGATAGGCGAGTGCCTTCTATTGGAAATCAGGAAAGAACAACTCGAACGTTCTTTGTGCCATTGGTCTGTTCGTCGTGCTCGAAGTGAGATCAGTGATTATTATGTGAGCGTATGATACTCAGTTTGCGTTGCCTTTTGCTCCGGATAAGGTTGCGCATGCTGTAAACAAACTGCAACATGTCTGTGCATGCATGGTCCTCACTGAATTCTCTCACGCTGAATGATCGGAAATCGTTACTGAACGTGATTGATTCGACCAATCGTTTGCAGCCAGAAATGAATTTCTCGCTGAACACGACTGGTACTACGATAAACACAGTAAAACTCTGAAAATTACTTGGATTACTTATTGATTCGGATTGATCTTTCACATCTCGTCTAACAAACAAATGCCATGCCTCATACCTCAGAATGAGAAAATTATTTCCACTTCGCACTGTTTTATCAAAATCTCTTAAAATTCAAATACATGAGATACAAAATGCATGTCTGCGCTTTAGTTTTGATCTACAGAAATACGAACACCTGACAAATGCATGGAATCAGTCTTAAGTGGTTGACATTGAAACAACGCTGGATCTGCCATATTTGTGTATTGGTCCATTCGATCATGATAACTGGGGAACCTTCCATTCTTCGTGAGAAAGAATATCTTCGCGAACAACACGTGAGACGTTCCTTGAAAATGCGAAACTCATTGTTATCAATACCTAGACTTCGTACCCTTAAATTTAAATCTGCCATAAGTTATCTTGCCACAGATTTTTATGTCTTTCCTGAAACGTTACGTAATGTTAAGCTCTATCTGTTTCGTAGAACTTTCCAGAGTATATTCGGTAGAGATTCGAAATCTGATTTATTTTAATTTATGTTCTATTATAATTTTGTTCTATTTAAATTACATTATATTATATTGTTACTTTAATATTTTCATAAACTACACTCAATCTGATACCATCTGTGATATCTTACTATGTATAGTTATAGTGGATCATAGAAAAACTTAGTCTTGTAAATACGTGTAAATGTGATAAATTTATTTTGTATTTCTCGTCTGATGGCGATATATTATGAAACCAGACGGTCTGCAATAGTGAATAATCTGAGAATGACATATAACCTCTCTTGATACGATTTCCAAATATTTATTGCCCTGAAGAATGACATTCCTGGACGTCGTCTTGCTTCGGACGTGCACGGGAGGTGCAAGTCTGAATACAATAATGGTACCGCAGACGGCCGCAAACATTTTTCTACGAAGGGGATGCCCGCCTTGTCTCACAGTGGAATAAACTATAACGATTACTTTAGAAATTGAAGTTTACATTCTTTTCTTCCACCTGTCTCGTTTTTACTTGACTGAGACTCCTAGAAAGTGTTTCAAACCATTAATTATTTACGTTGATTTAATAAATAGTGATAAATTAACATAATTATTAACAAAATATTAAATTAACGTAAATAATTTGACACATTACAAATAAGTTCAAAGAAAGTTTGTTTTTCCTTCCATGATCAAGTATTATTGTTCTCGTAATCTGGACACCTTTTTATTTTTAATCACTAACAAAGGATGACATGAGCCACAAAAACGGCATTGTTTCTACTTATTTATATGTTTATCTCATAAGGAAGACAATGAAGATCGTTCTGAAAGTAGTTTTAGTATTTAGTAGCCACAAAAATATTTTGAAGATAAATGATATATTAGTTTATATAACTGATTTAATCTAGCTACTGTTGTCACGATTTAAACAATATAAAAGGATGACACAAATCACTAAAAAAGAATAACCCAAAATATGTCGTTTTGGATAACTTTTTAACGTTTGTTTCATGGAATTCGGTCAATTATTTAAAATAATTTTAATACTTTTTATTTAGCATTTGGATAAATATTTTATAAGAGAAATCAATTATTAGTTTACAATCCGTGAATACATAAGTTAAAAATCACTTTTTTCTAGTCTTACATTAATCGAACCTCGTAATCTACGAATTTGTACTCGGGAACAAAAAATATATAATTTGTAAGAAGAAAAATATCCCCTTGAAAAAGGCATTTTAAGAAGTTGCGAAGGAATCGCTCCAATAATCACTTCCACTCCACCTACGCCATAAACTCTAGAATGACAGGTTTTTTCTATTTATTATATCGTGCTCACGCCCAGATGCACGCACGCACCCACGGCAGACCTACATCCATCGACCCCCACCTCTTGGAACAGGTCGAAGGGTGGAGCCGGCGGTGTGCCGGGAGGTCGGGCGCTCTCCCTGGGGTACTCGCGATTTATCGTGCGACAGACTCATATTGTTTGTGATTTATCTGAGCGACGCGGACTTCAAAACGCCGCCGTTTTACAAACCACGAGCTATGTGGACGGTGTCCTTCGTATCAATTTGTTTCAGTTCATTTTGCCTCCTCCCCATCAATTTACATGGCGAGCAGAACAAATATTACATCAATATGTATTTATCTTTTATTGCATGTCGATATATGTGACGTCCCCGTCGCTGGTTATAAATCGAATGGCGGTTCGCGTCGCTTTGGCAACGGTTGTGAGGGCAGGAAGTCATCCCTGCGGAACACCGCGATTCGACCCAAAAAAGGGGAACCTGTAACGACATACACAAACTCTTCCTAGTCGCAATGAAGACAAAGATATATTTGCGACATGCAATTCAAGTTAAAATACGAATATAATAATTTCATTAATCATACTGACATATACGTAATCATTTACATAAGATGTCTTCAAATGCATCAATGAGATGAATAACTGTACAATTTGATGAGTTGATAAAGAAGCATCTTAAAAATAACACGTGTATTTTAGTTTACAGCGCGTCTTCAATACAATTATATTGAGATCAAATATTCCTGTGACTGTGAGGTACGTGAAGCCAATTGCATACTCTGATGCAACATACGCACCATATTTGAATATGGTATCGAAGAAATAAGTCAGGCAATAATTGTATGACTCAAATAATCACATCACGGAGAAAGTGGGAATAAACTGAAACTTATTATGCTAACCCTTTGCCTATAATATTTTTCGACAGCTTATACTGTATTCACAGAGTTTGTTCCGTGTTGAAGATTTGCTGCATATAAAAGATTCTCAAGCCTAAAACCAGCCCCAGCGAGAAATTCAAATCACCTGTTTAATTTCTCGAATGATGACTCATTTCCCTGCTCGGCGGCGAAAGGAACGTAGCGAAATTTGCATGATCAGGCGGAAGAGCAGGCCTGATGGTCTGAGCCTCACCACGAGAAATACGGCGTAATTAAAATGAACTGAAAATCCTCGATCATGATACGGCACACAAGTTAACATCCTTGCTCGAGGTGTGATTGGAACTTGCGACGCTTCAAGGCGAAGCAGGTAAGGTACATCGACCCCTACTCGTCAGGCGACTCTTTCTGGAGTAACAGAAGCGACCTCCCTTGGCGACGGCTGTTTCCCCCTATCATAGCATTAATACCCCCACGGCGCGGCGCGAATATACGGGAGTCTACTGAATGATGTGGCTTCCACCCTCATCGCCCCTGTGGTCTCAACTGACACTGTAAATTCGTCGAATCATCACTTTCGTCTTCGAAAGACTTCCTTAATCATTTAAATCCCCTTCAAGATATCAAAATTTGCTCACCTTTCAAGGATGAAAATTTCAAAGAAATTGTTTTCTTGGGTTGGGAGTTCAGTTACGCTACCCGCGTGTGTTGCGTTCAAAATAATCGCTCGTGCTGTCTGTGATGGTGCGCTGAATGTGTAGTGGGGTGTGGTATCGTATGTACTAGGTTGGGAATGTTTAATAATAAATTGTTCAATATATAAACTTTTCAATCGAATTCTAAAACGATTTGTTGATGTTTAGTCTACGTTTTTTTATCAACTTTACAAATCTTACAATTGTTACATCGTGCAACTTACTTTAGTTACATTAATACGTCGAACAACTCTGAACTACATGCACAAATCATAAAATAAAATTATCTGATATGTTATTAATAAATTCCAATTCATTCAGAACAGTATTCCTTTTTTAGATCATTATAAACTTCATAATCATATTTTGCTAAACGACATGTTATATTGATATTCATTGTGGGCCATTATATATTTTTTAAAGTAGTGTCTGCCATAATATTGTTCATATTTTTTGTATGTTGAATTTGATAATTTGATTAGTTGATCATTTGTTTTGATAAGTACTCGAAGTTTAAAATGACTTAATTTATAATTGATATTTATATTTCAGATTTTAAAAATTCGTATTAATTGTAAATGAAGGTAATTACGAAAAATGCCAACCTTGTCTATATACATTCAGACGTAATAATTTTCATTAAAAATACTGCATCATGGAGGAGGTTTGAAAATGGATAAAACTTTTTTTAAAGTTTTGCAGAAGGTGTATTTCACGAAACATTTATCATGAGGTATTTGCTCACAAAATGGCAATTCCTATCTTGAAAAGTATTATATTCCTACAATATTCAAAAAATACTTCAGAGCACATCTGTATGCGATTAGATATTCTACCCCGTATCATCATAAATAAATCTCACGAGTTTGAAAGTGTGCTCCAAAATGTCATTTATTTACGCTATAAAATCAACAGAAAATTAGTGCAGATACAGAAATGAAACATTTTTAGACACTCCGTTGATGAACAGTGAACAAAACAGTAAATTCTCATTACTTCCCAAACAAATCACCTAAACGTTCCAATCCTTCACAACAAGCCACTCCAGACCTGCTACCGAGCCTTTGCCCACTGCTTATCCGTCTCCTTTCTCATCAGTCAGCCCGCCATCTCTCGTCGGCCCGCTCTCCTCTCGCAAAGCCGTCGCCCGCCCGTTCACTTCCCGGCCGCGACCAAAAACGAGTCAGCGGGAGGGGCGGCAGGCAAGCGCCTTCCAATAACGTAAAATCATTTTTTGTCGTCCCGGGCTTAATCTCCGCGATGGACTTGCATCCGCTGTTTGACCAGCTGCGCGGCTCCCACTGCCAGCCGAAGGAGGAGGGAGAGAGGGAGAACGGGCGGAGGAAGAGGGAGTGGAAGAGGGAGGGAGGGGTGAGGGGCGCGCAGCGGAGTGGATGGATTGGAGAATCCGGGAATGTAGAGTCTCTGGCGGACGAGAGCCGCCTCCGCGCCGCGAGCGACAGGCGTTCCGCAGGGCGGCATTTCAATATCGCGCGAAGCCTCGGGACGCGCAGGTGCAGATGCCGGGAGAGGAGCGCTCTGGATGAAGGGCTCTCGCGCTCTCCGCGTCTCTGGCTTTCCTTTCTCGCTGCCCATATTGCTACTCGTCGGTTCTCTCGCTCTCGTTCTCTACACCTTCATGTCTCTGTATCAATTTCTCGACTTTTCCTCTCTCCAGATTAATTTATTCCTTCTCCCTCTCCACTTCCATATTTTGGATTTTAATCTTTTCTATCCGATTTCTTCTTTCTCTTTCTTTATTTACTCTTTCTATCTTTAATTGCATGTCTCCTATGCTTCCTTTCTGCTTCCATTTCTTCTCATTTTCTCCTCGCCGATCACATATTTTTCCTTTATTTGCAATTTATCTTCTTATTCCCCCTGTTTTCTTCAATAATCTCTATCCCCCCTCTACTCTCCAATATTTCATTCGATTACTCCCCTTCCGTGTGCTTACTCATAATTGCTACCCCATCGGATTATATATTCCAAAAATGTGCAGGTTTGACGAAGATTCATGATATGCCTTTCTAATAAACAGCTACGTTTTTTGACAGAAAGGGTAATTGTAGTTGTGTAGATACATTCACTACGTGACCATGTGCATGTGCAATAATTGTTAAAGATGACTGATCAATACGTAACATTCTTTGACATTCGAAAAACTGGGAAAGAAAACGCGCTTACTACAGCTCGTTTACTTTCAAATTTTGATGGACGTAATGTAATACCTGATAAAAAAAGTAATTTCACATAAGCCTCTTTCTTCGTATTTATTATTATCGAATTAAATCCACTGCTAAATTCAGGGGATTTAATTTAAAGATTTATCAAGAAAAGGGAAGCAGTATCTTCCATATTGTATTGTACGCTTTCTACTTGAAACTAAAAATATAGATGGATTGTAGTTTCACCCTTAAACAACTAATGTTTGAAAACAAGGATGTGAACATAATTATACTCAAATTTTAAATTTTAATTTCAATTTTATTGACAACTCTAATGTTTCTTATGAATTTTTCACTTGTGTGAGAGATTATGATAGGTTAATTAGTGATAGGTTAATTTAATTAATTGCGTACGTAATCGTTTATGTGCTCAAGTATGATGTCCGTGCAAATGTATGATAATAATAAAGTCCAACATTGAGGTATACTTAAGTTTCTTTTAAGTATATATCTGTATCGACAGTGAAAATGTGGGTAAGTCACATTTCTCTTATTTTCGTGATATGGCCTTTAAAGTTCGTGCAATTTTATGAACTCCGACTTTGTAATAAATCGACAAAACGTAGAAAAATTTAGCCCGATGTTGATAGCTGGTTATCATTACGATGCCGATGTAACGGCTGAGTAATGAGCTAAGTTAAAAGTTCATCCTAAAAATAAGAAATTGCTCTTAACTCTTCCCTGTATCTACAGGAATAAACACAAAAAACTGGTACAAGATGAAAACCTGGGTAAAATATGAAGCACTACAATGAAGAGGGATGGGATAACTAGGAACGAAAATATTTCAAAATGCAGTAAATTGTAGAATGGTCGCACGTAAGAACGGAAAGAAAAATACTCATAAATTTCACATATTATATTAATGAATTGAAAAACGTATAATTGGTGTTGATATGTAAACGCATGGAATCCTATAATCGGTGTTCTGAGAGACCTCTGAACAAATTGAATGATATAGTGAAATATTATGCTATAAGCCTAGATACGAAGGAAGACCAATCAGAGAGAAGAAAAAAAACAGAAAAAAATTAAAAATGAATACTAAGGAAATGGAGAAAGAACACAGGAGAGACACAACGAAGAAGAAACAGAGAATTAAAAGAGATTGAAAATGGAGTATGAAGAAGAAGAATCAAGACAGAGATTAAAAAACATAGTAAGAAGAATATAGAAAGAAAAAGAACAAAAAAGGAAAAGATGGATGAAAGAAGAAGAACATTAACTTGAAACCTAATCGAGTATAAATGTGGACGCAATCTCAGATAATACAAACGGCAAACAGAAGAAACCGACTTAAACCCACCGCAAACCGATTTCCCTCCCTGTCCAAATCGCATCCTCGAAATGCCGAATGTTTGGGAAGACTGCCTGTCGGCTCTGCGACCGACGGCATTTCAATATCGTCGCACGAAGGCGCGCAGGTACTCGCTCTCCTCCTCACTCTCCTCTTCACCCCCCCTCCATCGCAGCTCAGAAAGGCAGCCACGTTCAAACAAACGGGAAGCTTCTGGTTAAAACACGGGAGACCACGCAAAATGGAATGGTAAGTCAATCAGATGTAGGGAAGAAATGCGAAACGAACGATCCAATATAACTATATATATATATATATATATATATATATATATATATATAGATAGATAGATAGATAGATAGATATATAGAATGTGTGTGTGTAACTCGTATATTTGAAAGGTAAGCTCACGTAAATTGAGAAAAGATAAGCCAAACTTTTACCAAAATCGACATATTACTATTTATAATATTTACGATTATGGGAGGATAGCTGTGCCTGGTGTGGCTTATCTCGTTTGTACCCCAAGTCCTTCGTTAAGAGAATTGTAGTAGAGCAATGTGTGGTGTGACGGACACCTCGCTTTGGGAGTGGTCAATCCACGCGGAATGTACGGTGGGCAAAGTTAGTTCACGGAAGACTTTCTTCAGTTATTTTTCTCCTCCCTCTCTTACCTTCATGAACACTCCATCATCAGGCATTATTCCGACATCAACACACGCCCTTCAATTCATTTTCTCCAGCCCACGGTAGACCGAACGGTGTTGATTGACTTATATTCTAGCAGTTAAAGTGACATTCTGATTGTGGAAGGACTATTTCCATATATTCTCAAATTTAAACGAAGACTAGAAATTTTAGAAAATCGATCATGTATAAAAACCTACAGCCCAAACTTTGAAATGCGTATTTACGTTGCCACTTGAGAAGTCATTTAGCCAGAAGTTTCCTGGGAAATGCACCAGTCGGTGGAGTATACAACACATATATAAGAATATGGCGTTTTTAGTATCCTTTACAATCTTCGCAAAAGGCTAACATCACAAAAACAATGAAACAGTATTCAAAAAGATGATACGTAGAGTGTTAATAATAAAGGTTGATTTATGTTAACAGATTAATAATAAATAATTTTAACTAAATATTATCGTTGGTTTGTTTGACTTGCGTATCATAAATATAACATAATATCTTCAAAGGAAAAGAAAGAGCTTGTATGGAGAGATATCTTCCAAAACCATTTTTTTAACTTCAGAGAAAATACATGTTATTCCATACAAAATAGCCTTCAGTCTGTGTGAAGTAGAAATCAATGTCCAGAAAGTATCCATAAAAGTTTTCAAACATTGTTTGCGGGATGGATCTATCAGTACAATGAATAGAATTGTTTTTACGATATGCGACAATAATCGTTACGTGCTTTCTACTTCACTACAGTTTGTAAATGTTCTTTAATTCAGTTTCAAAAGTAATAAAATGTAACATTCAGTTTCTAACGGTTGAGAAAGGATTATTCAGGGAATTCCTCCGTATAAGTCATAGATTGACAAGCAGACGAATACTCCAAACATGAATATGGGTAAAAAATATACAATGGAATATGTACACAAATTTCTTGATAGGAAATTATTCCCGACAAATATAAGCAATTTGTTTCAAAGAAACGTAAGCTCAGAGAAGCAGTGTATGTCTGAAAGGTTTACACGGATATTTGAACTGCATATTACACCAATAGGTGGCCTGGCGTATAACGGAGGCGAGGCGTTTGACAGTCGAAGGAAATGGAGGTTTCGAAAGGCACCTCACAAAGGGGACCGGCAGATCGCTTTCCTCGAATTGACTTCCCACCCGTAAAACCTCACGGCCCAAAGGGCGCGCATTGTAGGGCAGCCGTGCAGAGCAAGATCCCTGAGATGCGAACGCGGCGTCGAGGTCGCAGGAGATTTGCAGGTTCGGGGGTTGATTCATTGAACGCTCGCCTGAAGGGGTTGCGATGGCGCCCCCTCCGCGCCAGGACGCACGGCGAGCGACGTGACTCCGAGATAGCAGCAGCCGGAGAGACGACGGCAGCGGTGGCTCTCGGAGGGAGAGGAGGCGGCCGGTGCAGGGGCTGGGAAGATGACGGAGGTGCAATGAGGATCAGCGACGGCGATGGTCGGGGGCGGCGGGAGGCAAAGGGCTCCAGCAACAGCGGTTGTGGTGGGTGGGAACGAGTGGATGGCAGAGCAGAGAGCGGGGGAGTGTGGAAGTAAGAGGCTTGTGCGGAGGTGAAGGTGAAGGCGGTGGCAAGAGCGGAGGCGAGGGCGGAGGCGAGGGCGGAGGCGAGGGCGGAGGCGAGGGCGGAGGCGAGGGCGGAGGCGAGGGAGAAGGCGAGGGAGAAGGCGAGGGAGGAGGTGAAGGTAAAGGCGGAGGCGGAGTCGGAGACGAAGGCAGAGGCGAAGGTAAAGGTGGAGGTAAACGCAAAGGTAGAAGTGAAAACGGATTTTGGTCGCGGTGGAGGTGTTGGCATTGGTGAAGGAAGCAGTGACGGTTGTTGACATCTTGAAATGCCACTGTGGGAAGCAGAGGCCAGACACGAACATAGGAGTGGTTGGCAACGGCGGCGAAGGAGGAAGTGCATTAAAGGTGGTGGTGAGGCAACGGCGATGGCAACGAAAGCAGGCGCCAGACCTTGCGCTCCGCGCTGTGCAACGCGGCAGCTGGCGAAGGTGCCAAGTGGCGCAGGAGAAAGGGGAAGCCGATAAGAGCACACGAGCCGCTGCTGTGCTCGGCACCTCCGCCGGTACCTCAGCAACGTCATCAGTATTTGCGCCATCACGCGGTGACATTTCCCTCCCTGAAGCTTATTACCTCAGAGACCTCGGAGACTATTGCTCCTCTTTTTGTGTGGTTTGCGATTACCATCTCATCTTGCATTGATCGTCGCCTTTGCATTCGACTCGCCTATCATTTCTTTGACAACGCGCTTTGTTCGAGGGGATTATGTTTACACCGAATGCTGCCGATGTGTCATTAAAATCACCACACATTATTTCAATGTAGACGTAATGAAAATAGGTAGTTTCACGTGGAATGTAAGGTAATCAAAGCCGTATCGCGACCGTTTCGAGTGTACTCTCAATTGACGTGGCCTTCTAATCATTCCTCAATTTTTACATTAACAATCATGTTTTGAGCAACCGGTCCCGAAGACCTTCGGGTAAAACGAGGCTGGGCTTGGAGAAAGGGTCAAATATTGATAATTTTTTCTAGATCTTTTACAGCCGATATCCAAAACAGCCAGATAGCCGGATGGGACACATATTCGACCATACACTAGTCACCAGCACACTTATGGCTACTCTGATCTGGGATCAGCAGAACGCAATACCTTCCACGGGAACATATGCATGAGATTCAAAGAACAAACAAGCAGGCCCAAGGTGGGGCTCAAACCAGTGACCTTTCATATAAAAGAACTGATACGGTATAAGCTTTTAGCTACCTTGGCTAAATGCGGATATTATAGCACTAAAAATATGTTCAGCTAAAAAACTCCATATTTATTTCCGCAATGGCAAGAGAGAAAGCTTACGTCTCTATGAACTAATATTTCCTAGAATGACCAGCAGTGATTTACCTTTGCCTCTCACACTATGAAGTATTATTGCGGCAATTGTGAAAATGAATGACGATATAGAGATTATTATGAATGGAATGACGATTGAAAGTAGTACTGAGAAACGAACAACACAACATTGTGAAAACAGCGCATGCATTATGAGGGAATTTAATCTCTATCCTCCCTATTCACATAAACTGATAACGCTCATTAAATTCACATAACATGACCTCCGTTAGAACAATTACTGCTCTCATCGCCATTCGCCATTTAGCTCCCGGGGAGCGGTTGGCCCACCTCCGCCTCCACGGCGCCCTCAGCCCCTCGCCCTCCGAAGGCTTCCTGCGCGGTCGCCGGGCGCCGCCGGGGCAGTGCGCGGGCGAGGTGGGGGGGGGGGGGCGGACCGCAAGTGTCGCTGCCTGGGGCTAATTACCGCGAGGCCGCCAGCTGCGCTCCCGGACCCGCCCCCCTTTCCTCCACCTCGCCCACACTTACCCTCTTCGCACTGGAGCACTTCAGATGGCAAGTTCCAGCCACCAAGGCAGCCAACGCCCCGCCTCCGCCATCTCCACTGCCTTTGGCACCCTTGCCCTTGGCCTCGCAATCTTACCGCCTCCCCCCGCTGCCACTTCCGCCAAACACCCGCCGTTGCCGTCCCCGCCAGGAGGGAGACTCGCCTCCTCAGGGTCCTCGATGCCATTTTCGACATCCCCGCCGTCCTACTGTATTGGCCTTCCCGCTCCCGTCACCACTTTTGCCAAACCTTCAGCGTATCCGCCCTTGCTTTCACTGCCAAAATGAAATCTCGCCACTCCCACCTCCTCGGCGTGCCACTTCCCCGACCCCCC
>BOPP01000131.1:1746848-1778820 GCA_017312745.1 Gryllus bimaculatus
ACCCACTATCCATCCGCCGTCCCCGCCATGACGAAACCTTGCTAACCCGCCTCCTCGGCGCTCCGACATCCCCGACGTCTCTCCCTCCCCGTCACCCTCCTCACTCTCATAACCAACACCACCACTATAACAGCCGCTACGCCTTCTCCGCCTCTTCGTCAACATCCTCAGTTTCCACTTCCTTCGTCACATCTGACCGCGCCCTCGCCGCTACCCTCGCCCTACCGATTTCCCCCATCCTCCACCACTACCCGGCCTTCGTCCCCGTGTCTGCGCCCGCCCTTGCCGCCGCAGCCACCGCCGCCGGCACCGCCAACTGCGCCCTCCCGCCGCCTGCGCGTCGAAGGGTCTCCGCAACGACCTCTGCGGCCGACCACGCCCCCTTCCCCGCCCGGCCTCTGAGCAGCTCGTTGCCTGCACTGTCCGCGTCCCCATCATTTGCACTATTCGTTGCCACCTGCAGTTGCAAGAAAATAGACACTGCGATATGATTCATACTTCCTCGTATATTACTTTCGTAATTTTCAGAAGAAATGAAATGATGCAGTATTTTGGCAGAAAACCTCGAATTGTGGGTCTCTGATTCCAACAAGTGGATAATTATTTTTTTCTATATTTAGTACATTTCTTCCTCTAATACATCGAAAAGTCAGAATCTACGTTTTGTGACTCTCTGATGTGGAATAATGTATTTGCCGCGAAAGATATTCATATCTGTGGACAACTCTAGCGCCTAAACTATTCACAGCATTTTCACTAATGTTGATTTCCCTTAATTAATCTGACTTACGTTCGCAGCTTAAATGGGTGTTTTGATTTCATGGGGTAATACTTTGCATGAGGTCTCAAAGAGTTTCAAACATTTTCGCAAAAATGGCACAAATTGGGGAAATCCCGGTTAGCTGACGGTAGGCCGGCACCGGACCTCGCCATCAAGCGGGGGACACTCGAGTACAGAACATTACGGGATTAATTACCTTATAAGTTCAGGCCCCTGAAATCCTTAATCTATGAAACAATGAAATCGGACGTCTAGCTCCGTCGCCATCGCAACGGGCGAGGGCATCGACATCTGGTAGGTTGTAACTGCACCACTCTCACAAGACAAATGAGCAAAGAAGTTGATTCGGCCTAACCGTGCACGCACGCACCGTGTGAACGAGTGCTTCTCCTGGAGCAGACGGCGCAAAACGAGAAGAGCACTCACGCCGCCACCTCGAGAGAGAAATCGGGGCTCGCCGCGTTCCAGAAACGCGCAGTCGTCGCCCCGTGCAATTCATCCCGCGTCGCGACGCCTGCGACGCGAGTCCGCGGTGCATTAGCGGTATTAAAACGCGCCGCGCTGCCGCTCAGGCATTTGTCATCGCACGACAGACGCAACGCCCGCAGCCGAAGGCGCTTGCAGTGCACCCGACACGGGAGCCCTCGAGCACCACCACTCGTGTGGGAAATTGTGCCTGTGGGCAGTGAGACGCACGATGATTCACACCTTAGAGGGATTTTACTTACCCCGAAGTGGACACCCGATATTTCGGTCTAATTCTCACCTCCTTGGCCTTGGCCAGGGTAGGGCTGGTATCAGGATAGTGGGGAACGCACTGTAGCAAGGGAACGTCTTCCCAATTATGTCGGGGTAGGTCCGCCCTGCCATGTCGGATCTACCAACGTTCCAGAATGGTACCGATACTTCGAGCTAACCTTAATATTCTTTGAGTTGCTCGAATGTACTGTATGTCTTTCACGCAGATATGCCGACAGGCAACGCATCCCAATTAAGTCTGGATAAAGCCGCCTCGCTACCAACTTTCCATCATGGTACCGACATCGGCTGCTCTAACGCAACATGGGTGTTGCATTGCCCTGAGCATCTTGCTCTGAGGAAGGTCTCAAAATGAGGACTGAAACTTTGACGTGGGTGCCTCTACGTCCCAGACAGCCAAGTATATAAAGAGTCATCGCATTTAAGTTTTACTTACGAGTTACTGTTCTAAAACTTCAGGAAAATGGCAGGGAACTAAACAGGACTGACAAAAAAGGAAGATGGGCAGTTAAGAAGTAAAAGATGATGGAGATCAATACAAATCAACTTGAAAAAGGGGAGAAACTCGAAAAAGGGGTCTGAAGATGAAATCATTGAAAATGGGAGAATAAGAGCTGTTGAACCCTGTCCACGAACAGAATATTCAAGGTTAATTTGTTATATCTCTAAAAAAAAGTAGTTCTAAACTTTACTACAGCGCACTGGGGACGTCACTAGGAGGAATTAAATTGTTGAACGAAGATCCTTCTCCACATAGTGACCAGAGACGCGAGACGATTTTCCGAAAAATGACGCATGAGACATTTCATAACACTCGAGGGACCCTCCAATACATGTTGAATGTTTTAGATAAAGTTGTTAGAATTTCTGAGAGTGCTCTTAACTGAATTTCTATTTAAATTACATACTAAGTAATTTTTTCGAACCTTTCACCCATTGAATGTGACATTAACAAGGGATATGTATTTCATTTTGATATAAAAGCTTCAAATGATCTTTGCTGGTGTTTAGATAAATCTTCAAAATTTTTTTGTATAAGGTAATTTGAAGCGAACTATTTTCAAAACCGCACAAACGCTTTTCTCTCAAAGGCAGCCTATTTTTAATAGAAAACTTTCTCTTGAAATACGTTTTCCCTTTAATGATATTCCCAGAGTCTCATGTTGATAAAACTATTACTAGTTCAGAAATAAAGTATAAGAAAGGAAAGGCCGATTTTTACTCCGCAACTTGAGACGAAAAGCGGTAACGTTCCGAGAATGGACGTGACAAACTTGGCATTTACCGGCACACTCTGGCGTGATTCGAGCTGTGTCGAGCAGACATCCAATTTCTTTGGAGTACCCTTAAGTCCACTGGTGATGTTGGTGGATGAGGGTTTTACAACGTTGCCACTTCCATCAGCAATGCTTTGGATACGTCGAAAATCGAAAATACAAGCTAAAAGCAACACAATGTAGAAAATATAACGTGTTTTTACGATTGTGGTCGTCAAAGATGAAAAATATTTCTTGTGGATAAAGGAAAATAGTTTTGATGAGCGCAATGGTTAAATTGGTAGTCCCATTCTGTCTTAAAACAAAAGAGTTTAGGAAATATATATAGTAAATAATTATTAAAAATGTATCCGCTTTGTCATAAGCTTGAATGGGAAACGGTATTTTTACAATAACCAAACATCTTTTCGCACAAGTTTTGGTTTAATAGGAAATATGTATAACAAGTTGGTCATTTAGATACAATGGTAACAAAATATATTTGCTAATTTTATGACTGTATGTTCATTCAAGAAACCGATGATCTTAACAGTGACTGCTCATAAAAAATATTTAAATTAAAATGTCTTTTCTACCACCATTTTACGAACTGCAATGTTAAAGAAACGAAAAAATATTTAATATTTCTTTAAACATTTTAGTTTCCATTTTATAGAATAGATATTCTAATAGTTTCCTTTGATAGCATATTAAAGACAAGATATTACATTCTCAGTAGTCGTATATCAAAATCACAAAATATATAAAATTACTCACAGCACTGATCATATGAACACAACGAAATGTATATCTACAGATACAATAGCCTAATGTGGAAGCTCAAATAATCGGAAGTTCTTTCAATGGAGAACGGCTTCTTATAATTTGTCTTAAGTTGTTAATTATCTTCAGAATTTATTCAGCCAGTAGATAATAACATTCCATGAAAGTTGGTTTTCACAGGTGTCAGCATTTGTGCATAGTAGAAGAAAATCTACAGTGATAACGGTTTGCAAGCTCAGCATGATATGAGAATTCAACTGGACCTCTGGAATTCGTATTGCAAGAGCTAACCTCTCGCCGAATTCTCCCACCGAACAAAAAAACGAAGAATAACTCACTTTCTGTTACATTTTTGCTCCCATTTCAAATGAAGCCGTTCCCATTCAACACTTTCCCCATCTTATGGCCCGAAGTTCGCCGAGTTCGCTCCGACGCTTCCCACAAACTCGAATACAAAGTAAAATGAGCCGATAATTTCCACCCGGAGAGAACTCCGCTCCGCTGTTCGCCTTGTAGTCGCCAACTCATATCGGGGCGCCGTGTTTGCCGAAGTCGACTGAGATTTTATCGTGGACGATGGCGGGCGGGGGCCGGCAAGTCAAACGAACTCGACAACTTTGCTGGGGAAGACGGTGGGGCCGGGGAGGGCTGGGCGACGCGAGTGGTGGAAGTTGGGGGGGAGGGACGGTTCGTGTGGGCAGCGTGGGTGATGTGAGTGGTGGGGAGGAGGAGACGGCCGGAGTGGCGGGGAGGTTTTATACGCCGGGTGAGACAGTTTAAAACGGGAGTGACATTGGGCAAAGCAAGGCGAGGAGAGGCGAGGCGAGGCGAGGAGAGGAGAGAAGATTAGAGGAGGGAAGAGAAGAGGAGAGGCCAGGTGAAGTGGGGCGGGATGAAGAGGGGGATAAGGGAGGGCGAGAGGTGGTAGCCGATGTGAGGAGGGGTGATGCGGGGTGAAGCCAGATGAAACGGGATGAGGCGTGGTAAGCAGAGTGAGGCGTAGTAGGCGGTTGAGAAGCAATTCGATGGTATGAAGAGGGGCATGCAATATGAGGCGGCGTGGCGGGGAGTTCAGACTTAGGTGCGGAAAGGGGAATTACAACCAGGAAATGCGAGCAGGCACATGATGTGATGGAATGAGCTGGAGTTAGAGGAAGTGCGGTAGAATACGACGGAGTAAAGTAAAACGAGATGGAGCAGTTGAGAAGGAGGGGTGGTGATCGCGTTGTCGCCAGGTGAGGGGGTGAGGGAGAGTGCGGATGGTAAGGGGGCATGAGGCGGTGGGGTTGGGTGAGGCCGGGCAGCTGGGGCGGTGGGAACGCCGAGTGGACGGGACTGCGGAGAGAGTGACGGTAGCAGTGAGGCTGGGTGCAAAAGGGGTTCGACGGTATGTGGCAGAATGCAATGGAGGAAGAGGGCTGCGACAGCGGTGATGGTGAGGAGACCGTCTGCAGCAGGGGCCGCGGAGTGCGACGTGAGGCGTGGTAGGCGGGGTTAGGTGAAATGATGGGGCGGAGTGGATCTGGAAGAGACATGCTGAGTCTTGGTAGTCGTGGTTGGCGGAGTGAGGCAGTGTGAGTCGCGGTAGAGCGGGGTGAGGCAGGGTGAGGCGCGGTGAGGCGGGTTCAGTCGGAGTGATATGAGACGCAGAGAAGCTAGGTAGTGAAAGGGCGTGAGGCGGAGTGAGGCAGGGTGAGGCAGGGTGAGGCAGGGTGAGGCAGGGTGAAGCGTGGTGAACCGGGGCGACGCTGGGTAAGGTGAGGCGCAGTGTGGCCAGGTGAGGCGAGGCGGGGCGGGGAGAGGAGAGGCGGAAAGAGACGAGGCGCGGTGAGACGACTTGTAACAGCGGGCTCTGTGGCAGTGGAAGCCGAGTTGGCGGTGAGGGTGGCGGTGGCGCGGCGACGGCTGCCAGGGCGGCAATGGCGGTGGCGCTGCATGGGGGGTTGTGGGGGCGGTGGGGACCTCTGTACTTTGAGGCGATGAGGGGAAGGGGACGGCGCCTCCAGGGACGCCAATAAAAGTTCATAAACGTTTCGGACAAGTCTCGGCGCCCGAGGCCAGCCGCGGACCTCAGCGCCGATTTCGCAGCCCCGCCCAAGACTGCCCGCCCTCGGGGAGCGGCCGGCGAGGAGTTCGTCTGGGCGCTTTGTCTTCGGAGTGGACCGCCGCTCGAGCCGCGATCGATATGGAAAAGGGCTCCACGCAGATTGCTGAGGAAAGCGAACAGCCAAAGAACTTCTCTGCCATTGCTTCAGACTTTCTTTTTTTCTAGATGTTTACGTAGAAAGTATTCACTCCAGTGTTGGAATAGTTTGGCGATCTAAGAAATTTTATTTTATTTGTCAAGAAACAAATATAAAGATAATTTTTTATGTAATGGTTGATATAGAGATGTGTAATGTAATATTTTTCTTATTGAGAGATAACATTATATATGATGCTTTTTTATCATTATTTAGTCAATTCTAAATGGCAACCGGTTTTTATTTCGAAGTTTAAAGATTGACTAATAATGAATACTAGCGAACTATACAAGACTTTACCTATTTAGGAAATTTCTCCTTACGCTAGTGTTACGAGGTATTTTCAGGATATTCATTATCCAGTGCAGAATGTTTCATTATTTACCTTAATAAACTGATTAATATTAATAAATAAAAGCTAATGAACACATCTTTCCTATGTCATAACGTTTCCAAAAAATATCATTTGACGTTTCTATAGTCAATAATTAGATGTTTACATTTAAATTACACCTTTCTTTAGAACATTAATTGTTTAAAGTTTTGTAAAGATGAGCAAATTATTATGTAATACAGTAATTCATTTGAGATGCAATGTTAACAGGAAGTTCATAGAAGCCGAAAGCTTTAACGTGAAGGGGTTTCACAAAAGACGAACTACAGACATTGAGTTTCACTGTTAAACTGGATAGAGGGCTTTGTCAAGCTCCACTTTATGTTCGACATAAAGAGGGTGCGCCTTCATTGAACGAAGTTTAATATTGGAAGGGAAACCCGGAAGCCAGGGTGACATGCCTTTTAATACACGTCAATCCAAAACATTAAAATTATGTAATAAATTAGCCTTCCTGTTTTCCGAAGGGCTCGTGTCAATATCTCTAAATGAATCACTATCAACTTCACATTATCTCATTATTTGATGTCGTGGCATTAAATTACTTATATCTTTATTACGATACTATTATGAAAACCAGAAAATGTAAACGCGTGTACAGGGTATATCATCACATGGCAAATAAACGTTAGTGCTCTATTGCCGTTATAATTGCTTGATTGCCATGAAAAACCTTTATTCAATAATCCGAACAAGATATAGGAAATGTTTTTTCATATGCTACGCCAACAGCAAATGTTTAAAATGAAATTGAAATCTGTATATACATGTAAACGTTTGTCATAGAAAATCACATAAAAACTAAGTTTTAACATGAGACTATTGTATTAATAGATATACTTTTTCCTACCCCATATATTCAGATACGATTAAATGCATCACACGTTGCCAACAACGTTTCTTCGCCACCAATCTTCTTCCGTTACGTTCTTATTTACGTTTCGAAAGTGTGAAACTTTTCACCCGTGCAAGTATATTTTTTTCTCCATGAGTTTAAATTTCACATCGTTGACGCTGCATTTCGGATCTCCGCCGTTTGTTGGGGATTCTCTAGATCATTGGAGTAGTTCATACGAGGATATGCAATCGGCTCATCGAATGGGAGTGGGACAGGACTGGAAGGGCTGGATCGCAGTCCATTCAAGAGTTTTGTTGGACATTCGCCCAGAAACGGCCTCCAAAACAAAATGGAGACTCTCGAATATTCTTTTAAAATAAGAGTTACTATTGATGCAAAATTATTTTCAGCTATGCTGTAACTACGTAATATGTTATGAAAAATTTAAAGAATGTTAAACTTCACTAGTAATCATAGTTCCTTCACTTGCTTCCATGTATTTTCAGTCACTCAGACCTCACGAATACACCACGGGGTCGGTGGAATTGTGACAAAAATGTTGAATGGTAGCCTGATTAGCTATATGTGTGGTGAATATTTAGATTATTTTAAACAGATGGATAATTTTACAAAGACAATACAACAGAATTTCCTAATTATTCAGAGCTGTCGGAATTGCCATCTCCAAATATCCTGTTCTTGGACTGCTTCTCAAATAGTCAATTTGTCTCAAAATGTCGACACGCAAAGTCAATAAGCGAACAGATAAACTTAAGTATCTTTTATCCGAAATTTTTTATCTGCTAATTCTTGAGCTGTAAAAATTAAGATCAAAAGGCCTTTTTTAACATGCAATTTACATTGTTTTTGCCAGAGCTCTCTCAGGATACTAATTTTTTCCTAACATTTAAAACTCAGGGTATTATTCCAGATGGTTTAATCCTGTTAATTAATGATAACCATTTTTCATTTATACAGAAACATTTTGAGATGGTAGGCTGGCTAAGGAAGTTTGAATTAACTATTGAAAGTTAAAAGAACGAGTTTGTCCAGTGGAGGTAAAGAGAGCGCTCTGGTTTCGTTTGCGAACGGAGATGACTTGTGTAACATTTCTTGAAAAACGCGCAACTATAAAAAGTCAAGCCAAAGAATAATTTAAAAACAAAATGGCTCAAAAATAATACATCGAATTGCTCATAGACGTATTACGATGTTTCGGTTGTATTTTGTGTTTAAATGTATATTTTCTGACAATACATTCCTAAATGTCAGATACACTAATTTCCCTTTCCAAGATATCAGCATATAGTATATTGGAGAATGAATAGAAACGATTAATTAAATGTTATTCTTATATGATATATAATATAATTAATGTGTTATATTATGAGTATCAATGTTGAAAAGTACCTTAACATTTTCCTTGATTTAATTCAGTTTTTCTTCTAGATTTTCTTGAATTCTTCTAAACGATTAATATTTTTAGGTAAAAGATTTAACTCACATCTACTAAAGTAATAGTAAATTTTAGATGAAGCATTAATTAAAATGAAGACAAGAATACAATTAAAATAACAAAAAATATATCATCTACGTTTGCGTAATTAAATATATTTTTACCATTCAAATAAAAAACGAAGAAATAAATAAAAATATTTTGTGAGGTTGATTCTCTTTTCAGTACAAGAGAAGTACTTAATCTGTGTAAAACAGTATTAACCTCTAGTATTTCTTGGTTTAGATGATTGGTTTTTGTTTTAAATTTTCACAAACATCTTTCAAACGGTCGGAAGTGAAATATGCAGAACTAGCCATAGAAAAATTGATTTTCACGTGAGTTGTGAAAGAGTGAGCGAGAAATAACCGCGATACACGGAGTAACGAGAAAATAGAAAGCTGGTTTGGAGGGGAGCTGAAGACAGGGTGTGAGATGGGGGCTGCCGCGCCCCATTTGGTCCACAAGTTGCGCGGCTAACGCGATTTTCTCCGCGGTACACCGAGCCCCGCACCCCTCTTCCCTCCCCACCCCCGCCTCACCACCCCTCACGCGCGCGAATGTGCTCCCTTCATATAAGCGCCCCACGTGCGCGGAAGGCGAAGCTTTCTAGCCCAGTCGTCGGGTATTCACTCTTCTCGTTGCCGCACGGAGAAATAATATGAAATAGACGCCGCACTCGGATTCAGGTGGGAGTAAATATTTGCATTATCGCGTCCTTTTTATGTCCTGTCACCTGATCTTATACATTCCTTGCATTATGTCGGATAGGAACATAATTTATAGTGTTATACAAAATAGATCTCGGTACTTCTACCAGATCTTCAACTGACCCTTACCGGCAACACAAAGGATATTTTGTCCAAGAGTTTCTAAGTCTTTATTTTTTCCATGTTTGCATCTATCCCTTCATCTGTCCCTTCATCTGACCCTCCGTCTGCCCGTGGATCTGTCAACTCTACGGGCTAGATTAATTCATTCAATGTTCTCCAAAAGTGATATTACTCGATCGAAGTAAACGGACTGGACTAAACTAACCCTGTAACTTTAAAATGAGAATTTTAATTTTGGAAGATCGTTAACATTAACCCTCTACAATTACAATTTCTTTTCAAAAATGTCTACAATTGTTTTATTAAACTTTGCCCCTGCATAGTTTAAAGAACGCTTTAAAATGGGAAAGTTCATTTTTTTTGTAGAAAACTAACTTTCGAAAATTGACAAGTAGATAATGCCAGAAAGTGCGTAATGTCGTGACACCGCTAGCTTTATAATGAAAGTTACTTTCAAAAAGCGAATGCCGGATGTACCGTTAGACAATGCGTAATTAAATTCAAATCGTTGATAACAGTAAGAATACATGTTGGGAAAATACATACAGATTTGGAATTCTTACAGATTTGGAAAAATGTAAGTGCCAGGTAATCGATACCGAGCAAAGTAGATATTCCATTTCGTTAAGGCTTTGGAGATAGATCCAGAGAATCATGTAAAAATGATATATTCGTGGAAGAAGGGATACAAATAATCACTTAACACTACTCTAAGAATTTTGTGACTGTGTTCGACGCTGTGGCCACCGAATTTCTCATAGCTCTTCGATGGTTGGCCTCCAAAATTTCTCTTAGATCTCCTGCACCGCCGTGACCGCCACCTGAGTGCTAGGAGAGCGCATTCCAGGGAGAAAAAACGTGATGGGCCCTTCTCTAAACACTCTCTCACCGTCAACGGCCCCGACTCTAGTAGACGAATCAGAGAAACTGCTAGTTGGGAAAACGCAGCGAACAGAATGTGACGACCGGGAGTCGAGGAGGCAGAAGCGCGCACCAACAAGTTGAACGAGTTGGGAAAGTCCTCGCGACATAATGTGTGCCGCGGACACGCGAAGGCAATCGGAAATAATGTCCCGTGACTTCTTAAGACGTCGCAAACGGCGGCACTCGACGACTCGCGCTGCTCTCTGGGGATGGAGAAGACTGTGACGCGGCGAGGGGCGAGGGCGGCGAGGGCGGCGAGGGCGGCGAGGGCGGCGAGGGCGGCGAGGGCGGCGAGGGCGGCGAGGGCGCGTGCAGGGATGACAGCAAAGGTGGTGGGATGATGGGGGTGACGGCTTTCAAGGAAGGGTTTCGACAGCGTTGTCGGTAGAGGAGGTGGTCGCTGGCAGCGGCGGCGGGAATGTTAAGATGGGGTGCATCGGCAGAGGCGGTGGGGTGATGGAGGTGGAGAAGCCGAAAGGCGATTGCTCAAGAGGAGCGGGGCGGTGTAGTGGGGGCGGTGAGTCGTGGGCGGGGGTGGAGAGAGGAGGCGGGGGAAGGGGACAGACTTCCCCACGCTACGAGCGTCCTCAACTGCGCGCTCGAGATATTCCTCAAAATGGAAGTTTAATACACAAAACGTTCGACTCCTCCGGCAATGGAGGGAATCTATGCGACTGACAGTGGGCGGGGCGTTATTACCAGAAGCCTCGTTTGGCATGATATACGCTCGAGTACCCGCGCACGCATTTCGTCGTCATTTCCATTCCAGTGGCGATATGAATGGCAAAAGCCCAGCGCATTAGAAAACGGTATTCGCTTGCGAAAGAAACGCAGGGCGCTGCAAGAATGGAAGGCTTTGAACGCATTTTTGCGCCACAGGTTTCTCGGTTGGTGAGGCGGCCGTTGTTTTCTCGCCGCCGTGTTTACACTTGAGAAAGAAAACTCGGTAAAATCCTTTGGTTGAACGCTCGAGGAACAATATTTATTTCACCGTGGGAATTTCGCTTTCGAAGTTCGCGTGAAGTTGAACATCTGCCAGTGAAGAGAATTATGTGAAAGTGCTGTATTCGAATGTTGATAGAGTTGTGTAAAAACAATTCAAAATTTTTAAGTCTTATAGTAGAGATACAAGGAAAAATCCAATTGCACTTTTATTTAATTACATTTCTGAAAGAAAACTCTTTTTGCGAAACAGTCGGAATGATTTTAAATAATTTTCATTTTTAGAGCAGAATTCGGTCGCTCTATTTACTGTTCGCTGGATGTAATGGATGGGTTGATATGTAAAATGTGTTCTTTTAATAAAAGTAGTATTTTTTACCAATTAATATTCAATGAAAATAAAAGCCATTTAAATAAAAATGAACACGTCAAGAAACTTTTAGATGTAACATCCTTCTATGTGGAACCAGCGCAATGGTCTACATTTCAGAGTTCTTACGAGGATCTGCAACTTCAGAAATTTGAGGGGAAATATGTTGAATTATTTTCCCATTTCCAATCTGAGATTCAGAATAGAATTGGTTTGTAAGGCTTTCAAATATCATTTAAATTACAAATGCATTACCTTTCATGGATCGTACAAAAAATTATTTTTCTACAGGGGTTGTCATTTTTAAACCATACAATACTTTACACATACGTTTTTGTCTAAAAATAGTGTAATGATTTTTATTGTCACTTACCAAATAAACATTAGAGCCCACATTTGTGGGATATCCCAAGAAAAGTTTTCGACAGAGTTGTGATGCGTCTTAAAAGGAAATCCGAAAATAGACTATCATTCTAGAAGCATTGAAGAAAAATTAGAATCCAAAAGAATTATACTTATTGTTTTATTGAAATTTTGTGTTATTTAATTTTTTTTAAGTAATGAGATATTTATAAGAAAATATTTGATATTGTGTTTTGAGTTATCTTTCAAACCAAGTGAATAAAACATATTTTAATAATCAATATTTTTTTTAAAATTCAGTAACTAACTCAATAATGAAGGCGTAAGTCGTTTCAAACTGTATTAATTTATTGCCATTTACTTTGCTAATAATTAGACTGGATACTGTTTAAATAACTTTTCTGCTTGGAACTAAACCGAGTGTTTCATCAGATACCAAGTTATGGAAAAACCACGGCCTTTGAACATCTTTTACCTTCAATATCTCTTAAACGACCACTTTTCAGTTGGCGAGATTCTTTTTTTTATTAAAACCATATCTTATACATTACAATCTATTTTTTTATATCCACTGCTGAATTCATATATAGGTACAAACTCTGTAACATGATTTTTGTGCTGATGTCATGAAGTAGAACCGGCCTCAGGATAAACATCTGAATGAACAGACTACCAAACTCCAAGGATATTTGGTGTAAATACGTAGCGCAGTGACTTAGAAACTAAATTCCCTGAGATTGGTTGTGTAAAAATGTTTGACATACTTAAAACTCCGTGCTCTGGACAAGTCCCTACTCAAGTTTGCTTGAGTGTGAAGAATCTGTCGAACTCAACAGGGTTCACCAACTTCTGACAAATCCGCAGGGTTTGAGGATCCTGTTCGTTTTCCCGCTTTACCTTTTTTTAGTAGTAACAGCTCGGACCTCGGTGGGTTCCTTGGAGAAACTCAGAAACCTTGATGGGCGTTTCTATTGAGCTGAAGTCGAGGTCTTTATCCTCCTGCAAAGAGGACCTAGGAACCTACGTGACAGGGAATTGGGAATCAGAGAGAAGCAAAGGAAAGCAATGTACGTCTTACGTCTCCAGCCACGTGAGACGTACTCATTCGCCATACAAGAGGCGTCCACGAAATCCAAATGTTCCTTAAGTTACCAATTAATATTTCGTTCTAGGTGTGATAATGGCTTACAAAAAATATCGTACATTATTCGGAAGGAAATGTATCTAAACAACATAATTCCCAACATTACGGTGTCATGTGTACCCAATATTTTACAAGATATAAAACGCCTTGTCGGATTTATCTGGTTGTTATGCAGAGAAGCGTGTTTCCCAAAGTCGAGTGCTCGTCGCCCGTGAAGGCAGCTGTAGCGGGGCCAGGGATGCTGTCAGCCAATGACAGGGCTGGGCCAGAAGAGCGCTCTTTCCTAAGCGGTATTTGCACTTTAATGCCTATTCAAGCCGCGTAAAATATCTATATGGATTTATGCGGGACGAGGCGGTGCGGCGGCAGTGGAAGCAGCCTACGTTGGACAGGGGAAAGTCTTCGCTTTTAATGAAGGAAACCTTTTCATTTTTTTAAATTTCCTCTCACTTTAAGTTTGTCTTACTTTTCTCAAGTAATCCTCGTGTCTGAGCAAATGAAAGTGTTTCTTCCGCTATCCCCTTTTCATTCATTGCTGTGCTTTTTCAAGTGGTAATGGCATCTGTGTGCTTTGCGGTGATAGGGAAGACTGGATCCACATCCTCTTAATTTGCTGTGCAACCGAATCATGGAGAAAAAAATGGATGGGAATGGGAAATTACTACTTTCTAAACAGGAACGTAACGCTCGCCCGAAACATTTTAGGTGATAAAAGGTCTAAATTCATGAAAGAATTAGGAACATTTTTAGAAAAGGTTCGGACCATTAGGGAAACTGAAATTAGGAAGTGGGAAAACAGCACCGGTTAGCTTGAGCGGAGCCTAGACTGGAGAGAAATAAATAAGTCAATAAGCTAACAATAAGTACGTAATTTTATGTTAAGTTAGTAAACAGTTAAGAAATAAGTCATAAGTCGTAGTTAATTGGTAAGTAAAAGGTCAATATAATAAATAAAATAAAACTGGCCTAGTAATAAGCGCATTAGGGGGGGAAGGTAAAGGAGGATCGAAAAAATAAGGGCAGAGGCGCTGGTGCGGACGATCTTCTGTGGCGCTGTTTCATTTCAGGTGCTGAGGAGGCCAAGCACTGGATGGAGACGGCGGGACGCCCGCGTCAGAAGATAAAATAGCTAAAGTAAACGTCGGATAGATTAGAATGTACTCGGCTTCTGACGGCAGGTTTTTCCCCCTTCAGGGTTTTTTTCCTGAGCCGTACCTTATGGTCTCTTTTCCGCGGCTTTGATGCGATGGAGAGACCATTTGGGGTGAATACCAGAATTCGAAAGATTAGAACGCGAAAGGATGTAGGTATTGTAATGGCTTAAAGGCCTTTGGCCTAGCCACATAGGATCAAGTAAGCTAATTTGTCTGTAATAATTACGTATTAAATTAATTAATTAATTATTTTTCCCTGTTTTTTTGATAATACGTGCGCCTCATGAAATCAATGATTTTCATTCAATGGAACTAGGTTTCAATTATTGATTACCACTGAACGTTATTTTGCACTTTTGTTTGTAGCAACAATGCACTTTACAATTCTTGCAATTCGTGTGAGTGGGTTTATAAATTGTACTCCTCAGGCAGAAAATTTAGAGCCTACAGTATAATTTCACTGCGACAATCAGAAGCTGCGAGATTCCATTAATATTACTACAATCGTACTTTATTTACTTCAATTACTTCATTTACATATACATTACAAACTTATCGATATGGCAAGAACACGATGTCAGAAAAATCACGATATACTAGAAATTGAACCTTCAAATTTTATCTCTTTTACGTGAAAGACGATGAAAACAAGGTATAGCATCAAGAATATGTCTATTTATTATTATTTACCGGGCGGTCTTCATTGAGATGTCATTAAGACTTATGAGTAATGACGTAATAAGAAAAAAGACAGCGATAATGATGATGAAATGAATTATGATATATAAATGGTGGAATGAAAGAAAGGAGGAAAGGGAAAACATCGAGAAAAAATGCACATAAATTATCATTTAATCGAATGTGGACCCAAGGGAGTGAAGGCGTATAGTATATCCATTAAGTTATGATACTCCCCATGGTCTACTTCCTTGTGAGATTACGTCTGAGATGCAGCATTGTCTTGAGGGCATCACAAAAAGAAATATTAGGGTTTCAAAAATACTGGAGTTGAAGTATCCATCTGATAAAAACTCGCAAATTTTCTATTTTTAGAAACTACTAACATTTTTAATTAACGGTTTTGGATTTTATACTTTTTTAGAATTTTAATATTTTATGAATTATGTAGTCGAGGATAGAAAGATTCACGAATTCGATGGGTACAACATCCAAATGTTCCATTCCTATTTAATATGACTATTTTTTTCGGAAATTAAGATTTTTGATTTTATAATTTAACATTACATTAATTCTGAAGCCGCTTAACTTCGGATCTCTCTAACGAAACAATTGCTCTTGTGAAAACGTCCTTCTGTTAAGAAGAGGAGGTGCCAATTTACTTGTGAGGCGACGTCGGACGTAGGACGCTGGCTTAGGCGCCACAAACAGAAATAGTTTAATACAGACTTCGAAAATTTTCGGATTGAAGGAATCGACTGGCAAAAATCTGTTTAACTCCATTTCTTCGGAATTTACGGATTTTGGTTTCATAATTTAATATCACATTAATTCTGAAGCCGCTGAACTCAACACCCCTTTCGGATCTCTCTGAAGGAACAATTGTCCCAGTGCAAACGCCCTGCTCTCAAGGAGGGGCGCGGCGGGCCATTTTTCTCGGCGGGGGCGGGGGGACGGAGATGCGGAGATAGGCCGCTGGCGTGGGCGACGCCGCAGATGAATCACGCAGCGGTATTCTGCGCGCGGCCGCGATTAATTGCTCGGACGTCCGCGCAGGGCGGGGCGAGCGGTGGAATGGAATGGCGCAGGACGACTGCGGGCCCGTTGCCTGAGCACGCAGCTATGCGTCACGCGCAGAGGATTCTAAAGGCCCGCGCGGCAAAATTTCGGCGATGTCGTCGGAATGCCAGTTGGTTTCATGTCAATTGGGGGGGATGTCGTGGGACTAAAGGTCGGCACGCTGGGTTTTCGAACTACTGGGGTCGGTATAATATTCACACTCAGAGAATGGGTCTTCTATTGCATAACATTTTTGTACTAGTTTTGTGGGATAGTTATAAAATTAATCTTGAGGTTAAATGCTAAATTTTCTTCTGCTTATTCTCGTACCGTATCTCAAAATTATTTAAATTGTCAATAACTTCTACATTGTTCTATTACCAAACATTTAGCTGGTTTACACAGATTTTACCTACAGATTATCTCAAGAAATAATTATTATCCTGCAAATAGAAAATATGTTTTCTTCAAGTTTGCATTGCAAAACAAAACTTCTACAAACAGTTATAAATTATTGTAACCAGTACAAATACTATGGATAGCACTGCTAATGTTTTCTTTAAGTGTTGGAAATTACGTTAAAAGGGACAACTTTGTGGACACGAGGAAAATTAATACACGAGACAACAAACGAAAACTCGACCACAAACATGTTGTACGTTTTTCTTCAACGGTTTGTGACATTCACAATTTACATTATTCGACCCGTTATTTCAAACAGTTGGGTTGTCTCAAACCTTACGTGCATATTTATGACATTTGATTTAATTTTTAATTGATTTTTAATTAATTTGATTTAATTCCCGTTTCGTTTTTTAAAATTATTTTTAACAGATAAATAACATAATCCCAAGCTAATTCTAACAAAATATTTTCATAAAATTAAAAATAACATTCAATAGTTGATAGTAAGAGCATGCACTCGAATTCCGCATTTGAGGCAACGATGCCTACCGCAGCACGATCTCCAGCGTACTCGGGCGAGATGGTAATGCACCAAATTTCTCTCGCTCTAATCGGTGAGTAGTGGTGAGTGAGAAGTTTACTGCTGGTTGAGCTGGTTGTAGTTAATTGGCCATTTGTGTGAAACGTAACGATAAAGTTATGTGGTAATGTAGTTCAACATTTGTATTTCCAGATCTTTGTAACTTCTTGTTAACAAAGTAATCTTTAAAAATTTTAACTGATCACATTTATTTTTGTTGAAAAACACAGGTTTTTTAAACTTGTCTTACGTGCGTACTTTTTGAATTAATTGACTCACATTTCGAGAGGCACGTATGTAAGAAAATTTGAAGATCTCTCATTATATATCAGAGAATCCAACAACTGAATAGATGGATGAGGAAAGAGAGAATAAAAAATCAAGTGGAATAAATGAAGTTTCTTTGAACATTTTAGAAGTAGAAAAAATAGAGTACATGAAGTAAGAGCATCAGAAATGAGCAAGAAATATGAGGCATATGGTGCGGCAAGGAAACTAAATGTAGGGATTTTCTTTAGAGATTTTGGAGCTGCCAAATAGATATTGAGCATTCAAACATTAGTTGAAGCTTATCGATTAAATACTTCACATTTTGTTCAAATTCGTCATTAATTGTATTTTGAGGAAACTAAATTATAAAGCTTGATGTAAGGTGAAGAGCCATAGCAAGTCAACCACTGTAAATGATAATATGTTCATTTTTGAGAAAATATCTTATCTCGTTACTATATTTCTCTTGTTCATATTTATAAACGGTTTGGGGCAGTATCAACATGTGACTCTTCAAAATGATTAAAAACATCTTGGAAAGTTGGGCTCTATCTTAAAATTTTGAGCAGCAAGAATGTACACCTAAAAACCATATATGTGTGGAATGTGCCTGTAGAAAAGTTAAAAATTTTGTACACTTTCACTGTACGTAAAATAGAAAATGCCGATAACAATGTTTCTTGACGTTCAGTATGTCTCAAAGTTAAGCTTAGAAAATTCAGAAAATGAGGGAAGGGTACAATTTATGGAACAATACAATCACTATTCACTATAACCACAGAGTTGAACATATTTCTGGAGCGTTTACTCAATTAACTGTATGCTTTTATTTAGTATTTATACTGTAAAACCGATTAATAAAAACGATAAACCATCTTGGGTTAACTTCCTTTCATTTAATTAAAAATCATGAAATTTGGTTAAATACAAAGCTCAAACATTTTAATAAACAAAAACTCTTAAGGTTTTAAATATAAATATATTTTGCAATTTTCTAAATATCAGAGTTTTCAATCAAAATTGGCTACTCACTCTTAAAAATGCACTTTCTTTAATTCAAGTAAAATATTTTTAAAAAATTCACTATTTTTTCTAAACATTTTGAAATGTCTTAGGGCTTTCATAAAAAGGACCCAAAAAATTAAAATAACATGATAATCTCCGAAATTGCTCAACTGTATCTTACTTTTGACGTATTAACCAAGTTTCATCTCAAAAACGTTTAATGAGAGATATGTGTGACACAACCACACATACAAACATAGTACATACATCCCGAATTTTTCGGCTACAAAATCTCCTTTTCTCCTGCGCTATTCTTAACCATTTTTGTAACAACTCTAATACTCCTTAATTCTGATGTGTGTACAAGTTATAGAACCATAAAGAACCCAGATTTTACGACCAAAGAATCGTTTAATACGAAATCGTATTATTGAAGTAATGACAAAATGTTCCCTGCTTGTACTTAAGTATACAGAGAAAAAGTAACAAGTACAAGAATAAGTGGTGAAATACATTGGACGAGTGTATGAAAAAAATAATTCACGTATATCGTGCAGGAAATCCAAGAAACATTCTATTATGAAGGAAAGTTGGCTCCAATAACGAGAAGTCCGAAGCAAGTACGTGAAGGGAAAATAAAGAAAGTAAAGCGAAAAGAAGTGCTCCACAAAGAGATAACACCCTGGAGTCGAAGGCAAGTGAATTGCTTCTAACCTGCCTCAAAGGTGCAAGTCTCCATTGCCTTAAAGGAGACGGGCTAACTTCTTGGACGCCGTGGCTAGCGGTGCACCGAATTCACGCCCGGCCGCGCCTCGGACAGCGGCCGCGTGGATCCTGTTAGAGCCCTTTCAGCCCTGACAGCGCCCCTAATAACGTAATTTGGCGCCAAGTTACAAACCGGGTACCCGCGGCGCGCAAACTCGCCGAGTGACCGCTGAGGCGAGTCGAGTCCCCGCGGCGCAGCGCATTGCCCGCCCCCACAAAGGCGAAGGCCTCGCACCGCCCTTCCCCAGCTCTGTAAGACGGGATACCGCCTTCGACGTCATTTCAGTTGAATAATAATGTTTTTTAATATCTCTATCTAACGCACAACATTAATAGTTATTTGAGATTTATTCAAAAAAATGACGCGTTGAAAGGTTTAAATTAAGTGTTCAGAGGCGTATCCAGGATTTTTCTAGGAAGGAGGACGGATAAAAATATGATGTACAGCCGACTTGATGTTTCTTTTGAAGAATTCTTCACTTCGACGGCATATAAATGTATTTTTGTTTGTTGATTTATAATTAAATTTATGTCGTAAACAGTTGATATATTGAAGCGCTTTTGTTAAAATAAAAATGGCAAAATATCCGGCGTTACCAGAGTTTTCTTCATATCAGTGCTAAAATAATAATTTTTAATGTAATTCGTTCAAATAATAGTAAAATACTATAATTTTCTTTCATCTTATTTTACAGTATATTGCTATCAAGTGAAACATTTACATCTTATGCACTAATACTGGCCTCTGTCGAAACTATTATGTACCTGTCCGGTTCACCGTTACTGGCCTCTGGCGGAATATATTAGGAACCACGTGGTCTTAGCGAGAGACGAAAAATAATGATCGTGGTGCATCTACCAAAATATTATTTAAATTATTTATTTTCCGTGTTTCTAATGTCTTTACCGAACTTTCTTTGACGAACCAATGACTGTTAAATGTCGTTGGATTCGCTTTTTATAGTATAGATTACAAGTTTTATGTTTTTTTAGTATGTTATTTTGTCGGTATAAAAATTGGTCTATTTTTTAGTATGATATTGACTTCTGAGAGGGTAGGAAGGCTGAAACGCAATGAGCCCCAAACTCTGGGTGCGCCATTCTAATGTCAAATGGAATGTTAATAGAAATATAAAACTAAGAATAATTAGCAAAACCATAGCAAAATGTAAAATAATGCTTCTTCACTAGGTGCGATATTTTGAAGATGAAACCTAAATTAATAATAATAAAAGTTAGCTACAAGATAATAAAGTAAGTGTTTTGAATAACGCATATCATAATACTGATCTTTTAATCATGGCAGAACACATTTTTCCAAATTACAAGTAAGCATTAAGCTCTGAATGAAAATTTATTTATAAAAACGGGAAACGTTTTCCAAACTATTAAAACTATTACTTTTATTATATGTCAATTCATTTACGAGTGTTTTATACGTTAATAAATTGAAAATCGTAGAAGTATGAACTGTTGCGTGTTTTACGTAGTGGGCATTATTATAAAAGCGATTATAAGGCGTATTTTTGACATTAGCGATCAAACTGTCCTGTCCTCATTGCTGCAATCTTCAATGTAACTCGATGTGAAGTTGCGGGTCCCGGCGAAGATAAAATATCTGTTTTGATTGCTTAGGACTGCTTTTATAATTTGAAGATCTGTCTGATTAGTATTTTTTTCTAAATGACGATTATGATAAACTGAAATGCAACAACTCATAACTTTGTTATTTCATGTTGAAGAATCAATTCATCCAGAGACATTAGAATTGTTGTTTCGTCAAGACAGCCACGTCTACATGTCGCGTTGAAGACGAAAACGCAGCAAAACCTTTACATTCACTTCTCACCCTAGAGAAAGAGACATGAAAATTAATGCTTTACAAATATCATAAGATCTCTCTCTAAAACCATTCTTTTGTTATTTTTATGAGCACGTTCGATATTGTTAAAAAAATCATGAGAGAAGCTTAGCCGACTTATAGACCTATTTAAGTAGCGTCCCCAGCAAAACATCTGCATTCACGCCTTACTCCTTTAGTACAAGACATGAAAATTAGTTTTCTGCAAACTTTCTAAAATCACTTTGATGATGAACCGTCACGTCTAACATCTTGAGATTATTGAACATTAATAAAATAAACAGGGATACCATATTTATTTTTTTTCTACAGTGAAACTGAAAGATATTCCGGTATCAATATGCATTGCGTGACAAAAAAAGGTTCTGCACCCAGCAGTGTGCATTAAACTGCAGATGCCGAGAGACTATGGGACCGTTATTAAACTTATTACAATTTGGGATGAAAGGGACAAGGCCGTTGGTAGTTATAGGGGGAAGTTGAATGTCGCACCTCCTTTGGCTGCAATGCGTGCTCTTATGTGGTTCGGAATGGCGTCCAACAGCCTATGGATCCTGTCTTGAGGTAAGTTCGCCCACAGTACATGCCGCTGTTCCTCCAGATCCTGCAGGTTGGTACTGCGACGGAGTCCCCTTGCAATGTCATCCCACAAGTGTTCAATGATGAAGAGGTCCGGGGATCTTGCTGCCTACGGAAAGACCTCAACAGGCTCTAGACAGTCCATAGATGCACATGCTGAGTGTGAGCGTGCGTTGTCGTCACAGCGAACACTGTCACAGCGAGTTGTGCCATAGGGTGTAGATGTGCGGATGCAGATTGTATGAGACGTATCTCTGTGCCGTCAAAGTCTGCCGAAGCACTATTATAGGTGATTTCAACACACATCCGACGTCTCTCCATACCATGATGCCCGAGGTTACGCCTGTGTGTTATCCACAATATGGGCAAAATATGCCCTGTGCCCTTCGCGCCGCCATACTCAAACACGATGGTCTTAGGAGGTTATGACGAAGCGGGACTTATCACTGAACATGATGCGACGCCATTCATCCTCTGTCCAGCCGGCACCAATACAAACACAGACGTCGGTGTTCTGGTGTTAATGAAAACAACGCATGTGGCGATGAGACCCGAATCCGGCAGATGCGAATCGTCGAGCCACTGCGCGGCAACTCACAGGATGTTGCACAGCACATTTTCAGCGGTGGCGTCGGGGGAGGCGGGGGCGCGGGGGGCGGCGGGGGGCGGCGGGGGGCGGCGGGGGGGCGGCGGGGCGGCGCGGGGGCGCGGGGGGCGGCGGGGGCGGCGGGGTGGCGGGGGGCGGCGGGTGGCGGCGGGTGGCGGCGGGTGGCCGCGGTGGCGCGGGTGGCCGGTGGCGGCGGATGACAGCGGATGACGCGGATGGCAGTCGATGGCAGCGGATGCAGCGGATGCGGCGGCCACATCACGTATTCCACTCTGCTTGTCACCATTCGACGGTCCCCATTGGGGTGGTGTTTCTTGGTCGACCCGAGCCTGCACGACATTGCTTGGGTGCCATCACGTACCCATTGATCGAACATCAGGCCACTGCAACATCTGAATGGTCAAGATGCTGCAATAGCAGGTACGACCAACCAAACCTCATGAAGTCCACAATGAGGCTCTGTCAAATTGCGGTCAATGGGTGGTAGGCTGTCGAACGCCTCTACGCGTGCGCTTCGTACTGTACAAAAACGTTCTTCACTCTCTGACGCCAAAGTTGACTGACAACAACAACGCAACCCAGGGCGGTGACGTCGAGAATGCACTCCGGTGAGCGTGCTACACATTACAGATACGTGTGAATCTAACATATACTCACACTTCGGTATATGGATGTATTCCGAAATGGAATAATATTGGACCACTCGTTTCTGGGTTCATCCTTTTTTGTCATGCAGTGTAGAATAAGTCATTTCATAACAATGCCCTGTGAGTTCTGTTGTTCCCTGTGGGTTCTGTTTGATCACCATCGCCTTTTATTCTTACTTAACCACAGAGAATAAATTAATAAATTTTCACAAATGTGTCAACACTGTCACAACTTTTCGCAACACATATACTATTCCTTGCTAAGGTTATTTTTTTAATTACATTTTCAGCCAAATCTTTTGGTTTAAAAATTGCATAAACATATCATAACAAAATGACAGTATTTATGATAGAGAGTTTTTAAATAATACCTGTCTAAGGAATGTATCTTCAAAATAATTTTGTACAGTTTTTTTAAAAAAGAGTAGTTATTGCATAATTCTGATTGAAGTTAATGGAACGTGTACAACATATTTTAACTCAGAAAATGCTCAAAGGTTTTCGTTAATTTTTATTTCATGGATAGAGTAAACGCCTTGAAAACTGTACAATGTCTAGTTTTTCTTAATCTTCTCTGAATTTTCTGATTGCAAATAGTTATAAATAATGCCGAGAAAGTATGTGCCTATTGGGGCACCATTAGTTTCGTTGCCTTTGATGTTAAGATATTTAAAAAAATATTTCAAATTTTTTCGTCATTAAGTATTACATTTTTTCATCTTTTCTGCCAATCAATGTATTGTTAACGATCAATCTTGAGAGAAATATTATACTTGTGCTCTAAGAAGTGAAATTGCGTTCCCAAAGAAGGGGTGTATCCAAACCCTTTTCACGATTATTGTCTCTCGGCTTCTCTCTTCCTAGGGTTCAACGCAGGCTTCTTTTGCCCGCTTACGGCTTTGCACCGAGTTTCAACCTACTTGCCCCAGAGGAGCTCGAAGCTTCCAAGCTACTCGCATCCCAAAGGGGCATTTTCCCCGCCTCCCCTACTTGAAAACCGTGATTTCCACCTTGCGGCGGAAGTCGTATTCGCCTTCCCTCACCCGCACTTGCCCTCCTCAGCCATCTCTTTATCCCTGTCTCCAACGGCGTTGCCGTCCACCGACCGCCACCGCCACCGCATCACCACGCCACCCGCTTTGCCTTTGCCTTTGCACACGTTGCCATCGCCTCTGCGCCGCCAGCTTTCTCCTCCCTCCCTCCTTGGTGCCACGGGCTAGCCTCGGCTCCTGCTCCGGCTTCCGCTGCGGCCCGCCGCAAGCGGATCCTCCGCGGACAACTGCGCGGGCAGAGTGACTGCACGGCTCTCCGGTCGCGGGCGCGGGGCAGGGTTGGCACGGCATCTCTGCCGCCGTCCATTACCAGATCAAAAGCGGCCCCCGGGGCGACCGCTTCGGTGGGGGGGGGGGCGAAGGGGCGGTTTTGGGCTGTTCTCGAAAATGTCGAGTCGATAGGCGCCAGCGCTTGGGGTGGGGGGGGGGCGAGAAGGTTGCCGAAACACCCCGCTCGGCCCTGGAGAGTCGGCGGCGGCACGGGAAGGCGGGAAGGTCAAGACGCGGACACGGCGGCCGGAAGAGGGCACGAAGGGTCAATGGCACAGTTGCTGGCTCTAATGATTATGACTAGGGCTTCGACGTTTAGGTAAATACACATTTTCCCCTCTAATCTTAAGCGTCGTGAAGATTCAAGTAGCAACCTATTGTTTCCATATACCAAATTGCATACCTCTAAAAAATAAGTATTTTGATTAAGTTGCATAAAAATGAATATCTTCGTCGAAACACATTATTACTATTATATTTTCACTCAATTTTCTATAAATAAATGAAAATTTTGAATATTTCCAAGTTGAATACTTTAATGTGTTTGTATACCCGAGCAGAGCAGCCGATCGCTAGTTATCCTCTCCCCAAATCTCACGCGCGAATTTAAACGAACCACAGACTAACCCACCGAAGATCGCTTCCCCCTGCTAGGCAATGGGATCGCAACACCAGCAAGCGCGAGCCCAGGGGCCGACCACCTTCCGCAGAAGCGCACACGTGGGCGCGTCGCGTCACGGGCTCGGCAGCGGAAGTGGCAGTTGCGGAGGCGCTGCCAGACCGCAGCGCGGCCCAGACACGGCGCCGCGGCGGCGCTCCTGCGACTGCTCCTGCGGAGGGGGGTGGAGGGGGGGCTGCGGCGGCGGCGGCGTTATTACGAGCCGGCGGCAGCGGCACATCCGCCGCCCCCGGGGACCCGAGCGCTCCGCCGCCGCGGGACACACGTCCGCGCGCGCCGTAATGAGCGCCCGGAAGACGCCCGCCTCACCGCCCCCGCCCCCGCCTCCGCCCCCGCCACACCACTGGCGCGGGATGTGGGAACGCAGGCGGGGCCTCAAGCGAAAGCGAAAAGATGGGGACCGAGGAGATGGGTACAAGGGGAGCAGGGAAAGCGTCAACGTTGGAGATGAGAAAGAAAGAAATAAGAAGGATACGGGAGATAGAAAGAGAAAGACATAAAATGAGAGACCGATCAAACGAGGAAAAAATAGCTAGAAAGTGAGAAGCTAGAAAATAACTGGAAACCGATAGATATGGAGAAATAGAAGAGAGGAGGTAGCAAGAAAAATAGTATAAATAAGGAGATAATTCAGAGGGGCGGAGAAATAGTAAGAGAGATTCAGACACGTGAAAAGAGAGATGAAGATACAGGAAGGAGATAGAGAACGTAAGAGTGCGAAAGAGAGTAAATTGAAAATAATGAGAGAAAAAATTATAAACAAATAGATTAGAAGATTCATACGGAATAAGAGGGAGTGCTAATGATAAAGAACTGAATACGGAAATACTACGTGAGTGAAATAGAAATGAGGAAGATTAGTGACGCCAAATGCTAGTTAGTGAAAAAAAGACTAGGCTGTAATGGAAACAAATGAGTAAACTATTCACTTAGAAGAGATCAAGTGAAGTTGAGAAATGGGAAGACTGTAATATGACGATGTTACATGAAACTGCAGTGTTAAAAGCTTTTGCATACATTTGGAATCCATAAAGTATGTGTCATATGTGTAAAAGGTAAACGGATTGAAATACATTTGAATAGAGCATATCTTTACTTCAGAATGTTTGGTAGCATCATCATCACAGAATATTCAAAAAATGGACACGATCGAGTTGATATCCAATCAAATGTACATCGAAACTCACCAATGCGAACAGAGATTGCACTTCATATGCAAAAGATATCGATAACGCATCATAAATGGCTCAGGACGAGATTGTGAACGCGTCTTAGGGTGGAGATATTTCTGAACGGATGAGATGAGGTTGAGATTGCAGAATGGACTACAGGTCAGATGCGAGTTGTGCTGCCAGGCAGTTGTGAGGTTTTGTGAGAGTATGAAGCTGAATAACTGCGTGATGTATAATGGAGGGGATGGGAAATGGTGTGGTGTTGAGTTGAGGGAAGTAGTATAAAGTAAAGGGGAGTGGTACGAAGTGGTGCGGATTGCCAAGCAGTGGAGCAGCGTTGAACAGCGTTACGTTCCGTGGGGCGATGTGGAGTGGAATGGAATGGGATTGAGTGGTGTAGAGCTGGGTAGAGCCTTGTATAATGACATGGAAATGGGTAGTGCCATGTGGAGCGACGTGCAGTAACGCGGAATGAGTGGAACGGTGTGGAGTGATATGGAGAGGTGTGGAGCTGCATGGAGCCTTGTGGAGGGATTGAAGGGCCGTGGAGCGGTGTGGAACGGAGTGGAGGGGTGTGAGTCGGTGCGGAGCGGTGTCGGGTGGTGTGGAGCTGAGGAGAGCATTGTGGAGAGGTGTGAAGTGAAATGGTCTGTGGAGTGGAGTGGAGTGGTGTGGAGTGGAGGGGAGTGGAGTGCGGCGGTGGGGTGCAGTGTGCTTTGGTTTGGGGGAAAGGGGCGTGGCCCAGAGAAGCTCCGTTGGCGCACTGGACGCGCGCTCCCCTCCCAGAGTAATTAAAAACTAACAATTCCGAGAGGCCGTGTTTTTGCCTCGCATCGGAAGGCTCTCCTTTGGGGATTTAACGTAATTAGGGCGACGCGTAAGAAACTTGAGGACAATGTGAAACTCTGCACAATGGCCGCTGTACAAATAACGAAAATTAGGAACACTTTGACGTCGCCGTGGCCATTACTCGGACGAAATATTGCGTTCATATGAGAAAGTAAAATATGTGCAGAAATCCCACAGAGAATTCTTTTGTAACGGGAAAAAACGTAAACAAATGTAGGGACAACAAAATACTACCTATTATTTTCAATGCAAAACACAACATACCCGAATGAAACTCATTAAATATATTTTGTCTTTTCACAACTATTTAACATATTGAACAATATGAGAATATATAAACTTTAACATTCATCAAAAGTACCGGTGATGAAAAACTCTCACGATTTTTCATAAAATGGAATATTACGAAATGCTCGAATTAATATTTCAATGATTCTATGCGAAGTGATACATTTTTGTTTGTAATAATGAGATGAGAACATTTCCATAAAAAATGTTAATTTAAAAAATCAATTATACGGCAAAAGTAAAGAAATTGCCTTTGAAGGAAATGTATGGTGATATGAACAAAAAATATCAGAATAAACACATGAGAATGTCAGCCTTTTCTACCGATAGTTATCTATCTCGAATTTTAGTGAATATTGGATGTGTTTTAGGGATGGATTACAGCTAATGGTTTTTCTTTCCTGTGAATAAACGTTTTGAATGGATATAATTTCCCTCCAAACGAATGGTAATAGAATTACGTACCTCATTTATCAGAAACGTGGAATTTCTTTTCGTGTATTTATAATATCACCATCTATGTTATTAGCGAATTGAATTACACTTTACAGATAATAATAATCGTTTAAAAACTTGAAAAGAAATAAAGTGAAGCTATGTAAATATTGATGTTTGTCATTTTTATGTACCCATGTTTAAACCCCTTCGAGCGAAAATGATCACTTAAGTGTATCTCGCGAATGTTTGCATGTGGGTTACCACGTTTTGTAACAGAACTCTGCAATTATGCATCTAAAATACATAAAGGGGTTGCAAAGTAAGTTATTAAAGGTCTATTCGTTTAATGCACGAAAAATACCAACCTTAAGAGGGATTTTTTTCTGTTGCAGGAGAGGTGCAGCATGGACTCGACCTGCAGGGGATGACAGCCCTCGACCCGTGGGGATAATGTGATGGAGGTAGGCTGGCCCAACGCATTTCTTCCGCATTGACGAGGAACAAACGAGTTAGAATACACTACCTAGACTGGCCGACCGTATGGTTTCTGTGCCCGTGGTGGACTCTCTCAAAACAAAGGGTCATCATATTTTCTCCGTCAAAACATTCGAGTGGTGGAGGAGTATGGAACTCGTGTTATACTGAATCGATGTGTTGTTTGAATCAGATCTAGATATTTCTATATTGTTGTCATTTTCGTTTAATTGTATTTAAATTACATTATTATTTAGAATAATAATATTTACAATACCTTTAGTATGTTCGGCAAATAACGCTAAAAATTGATATAATCAAACTGCAAATGTATACGTATTCAAGTAAGTGCTTCCTTAGTCCTAATGACTACTACATACTTCTGTTTATATTTCATAAACTTCGAATTGGACAAATTTATTACATTGAATATTTGCCCACAGGGGTTGCATTGATCGCAAAAATGGAGTCAATTTACTGCAAAAATGGTGACGATTCAGCTACACTATGCACTATTTCCTCATTTGTTAAAAAAAATATGTATCCTCTCGGTCGTTATGATTTTTATGTTAATTCACCGGATATTATGACATGGTTGTCTACCTGTGAAAACATGTCTTCGCCCCAACGCAACAATCCAAAAAGTTATCAACGCAACTGATTTATTTCAATGGTATTATTAATAGTCAAATGTCAACAGTAGTCAACCATAGTTATCAGATTGGACTAAATTATTTCCGCAAACAATAATATGTTGAACTTACTAATGTTATCATTATCTTTTTTAAGTATAAATTACAATTGGAAAACATCTCAACCTTCAAAAATTAAGTAGGACAAAAGTAATTGATATTATTTTAAGTTTCTTATTATGTCTTCAACGTATCTTTTGAAATGTGGTATATCAAGTTGAAAATGGAGAGACAAAAGTAGGAAAAGAAGCAGGAGAAAGAATTGAACTAGAAAAGAAAAAAGAGAAGAGAAAAATAGAAAACGAAAGAAAGAGAGATAGAAAAGGGACGAAAGAAAGGAAGTATAAAAGAAAAAAGAGAAACAAAAGATAAAGAAAACAAAAATGAGAAAATAAAGAAATAAAAATGAAGAAAAGGGAAAGAAAGGAAAAGAGGGAAAAAAAGAAAAGAAAGAAAGAAAAGAGAACGAAAGAAAAGAGAGAAATAAAAGAAAAGAAAGAGAGAGAAAAAAGAAAAATTTCGTGAAGCGAGAAAGTAAAAAGAGATAGTGAAAAGAAAGAAGAAGGAAGAAAGAAAAAGGTAATGAGGAATTAGAAATAAATGAATGAGGAAACTCTGAACAAGAATCTAAAGAAGAAGAAGAAGAAGAAGAAGAAGAAGAAGAAGAAGAAGAAGAAGAAAAAGAAAAAGGCATCCTCAACGAACGTTGTCCAAAACACGTGCCCTCGGGGAAGAGCTTGCGGCAGTCCAAATTCACTGGTCTCCTTCCTTGCAAACGACTCCCGCATTGAGTTCATTGCAAAGAGAGCCTTTGGCGCAAGTGGTCATTTCCTGCCGCTTTATTAAACGCCTCTTTGTGTGCGGACGCTTCGTATTGAAGTAAACGCGCTTATTCAATTTTATCCCGGAAATTCGAGTGGCTCTCAGGCCCGGTGAGTGGGCGCTGAGACCACTGAAAGGAAAGGACGAGGAACGAGACAGAAAGAGATGGAGAAGAAGGGAGAGATGAGCACAATGAAAAGTAAGGGAAATGAATTAGAGACTTCTATAAGGGGAAGAGATAACAAGGGTGAGGCAAAGTAATTTAAGGAAGGAAATCATTGAGTAATTGATTACAGGAGCGCAAGTAATTGTATTGACGAACAAGCTGCTACGTAATCAAAATATTTGTATGGTTTTCGAAGAGAGATTGATTTGCGGATGTTAGTAAGTACTACTGTTTTGTGCTTGAGACTGTAGAGCATGTGAATACGTGAAAAGAGGGGATGGAAGAGAATGGTCGAAGAAAACACGTAGCGTGTGAAAGTAGGTTCGAATCTAGCGGCGTGTGAAGCGTATGCACTAGAATATGCAAGGGCGTATGGGTAACAAACACAAACAATCGAGAGGACATGAAGATGAAAATAGGAGCTGACCGATCGCACATAGAAGTAACGGGAGACGATTGAAGTTCTCGTGGACTGACAGTAGCAGAAGTCTCTTTGGGATTGAGTTGGCTTCAAAAACATTAACTGGTTTTGCTTCTATTTTTGTGGTGCGGAATCACTGTCACATGTTGGATTTGTAGCAGTGGTGGCTTAGGTTTCACGGTTGAAAAATCTTCAGATAACAGAAAAATACTTTTAATATGTTATATATATATATATATATATATATATATATATATATTGTGGCGCTGCATGATGGACGGTAGATTCATCTTGAAGGAAGCATGATGGTGATTATGATTGATACATGTCGATGAGTTGTGATATGTGTCGGCGACAGAGGCAAAACACCAACAACCGCAATATGAAAACACTCACTATATTTGTGAAACTCAAATCAAAAACCCGTGAGCTTCTAAGGCGTGCGTTTCAAGTATTGTTGTACGTTTTGCAAACTTAAGCATGTATCGAAAGCTTCTTCTGTTCCAGATTAGTAATTTTTAATTAAGAAAATGAAACGAAGTGCAAACCGAAGAATTAGTCTGGCTATGGTAGTGACGGCGGTGACGGTGGTTGCGATAGTGATTCAGAAATATCGTTGAAACAATAAATCACTGCTGCGCCTCCCAGAAGATCCGTCGCTTAGCCTTTGCCTAGACTACAGGCCTTTGCAAGTGGTCCCTCTGACAATGCATATTTTTTGGGAAATACTTGAATGCATGTATGAAAAAGATGTGAGCAGCAAGTCATTTATTCTGGACATGTTTGGCCTCCTCTGAAATATCGAAACTAAAGCGAACTAAATCAAGAAGGGCCATACCTGACCTTTCAGTGCTTACTTAATAATATATTTATTTTGGCCACAATTGGCGTCTTTGCCAGGTGGTAGCCAATTAATTTCACTATACAAATGTAAATTAAATAGAATGTATTACCTAGAACACTGTATACCCCAGCATAGCGAGAAAGCCTCCATTTCACGCGTACACATGTGAAACTCAGACTCTCTGTGCACACACCCAAACACGCACGCACCACGCACAAATGCGTATATACTCACACGCACACACACACACACACACACATACATACATACATATACACACATATTCATATATACTCATATACACATATACATACGCATATGCATATACACACGTATATGTGCGTATACGCATATACACACACACACACACACCTACACATATACACACATACATATGTACACTCCAAAAATGTACTTACAGCTAATTAATAACATCTAATTATACTCTATCGTATTCTATTGTATCTAATTCTAATCTTAAATTTTATTTCATTTACTCTATTCACCTCTGCTACGTCTTGCTACGCTGCACTACACTGCAACACCCAGCCCCACACTCCGCTATATTTTATTTTATTTTTAACATTGGTAATGTCGCATATCACGCTGAATTTCCCTGGAACTGCACTTCACTTCACTAAAAAAGCTAATAATTTGAAGAAAATAAAAATAAAAAAAAATACTATTTGAGACTTCTTTAGCGATTTTTAAAACACTTTACATCCTTGGGAAAGGGCTCCATGACTGTTGCAGGTATTTCGTTCCAATCCCTAATTGTGCCTTGATGTGGTTGGACACTTAAGTTTAGAAAATTTCAACGAGTAGATACAACAGTCCATGAATTGATCTACGGATTCTTAAATTTCAACAATACCTACACTTTCGTCGAGGTCGATATCCAATATTGCGTCGACTGAGCTATCGCAACATGGCTTACATTTGTCCTTCGTTGCCCTAAAGTGTCCATCATTGCCTGAAACGCCCACTTCACTGCTCGCTTTGGCCCCGCGGGTCGACGAGGCCCAAATTTCCAGACGCGTGGGCGAAACAATAAATCACGAGTACTCCTC